>CAUYPK010097232.1:0-26112 GCA_963574355.1 Loris lydekkerianus | reverse complement strand
CTCAATTATTGTAATTGTTTTGGGTATATATTTTTATTTTTGAAATCTACCAGTGGCTGCTGCATTTTCCACCTTGGCTTATACTCGAGTCACTAAGTTTTCCCAGTTTTTAGGGTAAAATTAAGGGGGTCGGCTTATACTTGGGTCGGCTTATACTCAAGTATATACGGTACCAAGAATTTGTTCAGACAAATTCTATCCCTAACAAGAGTAACGTAGCTCTTGCTATGTTATTTATCTGCTTCCATTATTACCATGTGCATCTTACAAATGAAGAAGTTAAGACAAATTTCAAAACCAGAATCAGGGTATCAAATCCATGTCCTTCTCCTTAGATTTCTTATCTATGAAGAGCCATAAAAGGAATCTCAATAATTGTATCTGTCATATTTATACATTGAGTCTCAATGTAAACTAATCAACATTTTTAAAGTATTTTTGAAGAGCTAACTGTAGCATGACCCTCTTTCTACTCATTTAATACTGTGCCTGAAAATTTCAGTTTAAACTACAAGTATGTGAAATTATGAAGTTCTTGCTTGCACAACTTTTTTTATGACTTCATTATCCAACTAAAAAAATTAAAGAACCTACTACGTACCAGGAACTTATTAAATTTATAGCTAGATACCCTCTCGGTATTCTTTAGTTCTCACATATACGAGTCACAGTTTGTAGCGTGTGGTCTTCATAGTAGGCTGACAGAAAAAAATAGGCCATGACTAGCAGCTCTGTGGTTTATTTTAGTTGCAAAGCTGGGCCAGAACCTCAAGTCCCAATAAGGAGGAATATAGCACATTTCACTCTAGATGCCATTGTCCTCTTAGCTCTGACCACTTTCTGACCTAGATGATAGAATGCAGTTGTTCTAGGCTTCTGAAGAGAAGTAATAGTTATAGTTTGATTAATTGGCAGCCCCATATATGAGATTGACAGTTAAGTTTGGAAACTCATCCTAGAAAAAATGCTACATACCTCATGATTGAATATCTCTACTGTCACCTTTGGATACTCCCCTTGGGAAGTTAGGCACTCATGTTAGTGCCTAGTATGCATTTAAAAGAAATTTTGGAACTCTTTCTGGAATAGCTATCAGAGCTGTGGTCATATAACCCACAAAAACATGCAACAACAATACTGAATGCCACTCAACAAGACACTGCCACACATTGACATGAACACAGCTGTGCGACGCTGATATGCCAACATTATGAAACCTTACCAAACTGTTTGTACAGTGCTGCCCAGATGAGTCCTCAGTAGCAAATTCATGAATCTAATTGTCAGATCACATAGGACACCAACTCTGATGCTATTCCAGAAAAAGAGTTCCAAAATTGCTTTGAAGGATGGACTAAGTGCTGGCATTGGTGGGCTACTTCCCAAGGGGAGTACTTTTGAAAGTGAAAATAGTGATATTTAGCAATGAGGTATGTACACGTAGCACTTTTTTCTAGGATGAATTTGTGAACCTAATCGTCAGACCTCATAGACCAGTGCATTATTTGGACTGAGGAAGAACTTAAATCAGTGCCTGGAGGAAAATATCAAAGTCCTTGATCGAAGGAAAGAATGGGTATATATCTGAGACCCAACTAAATAAATGACAAATGGTGTATAAGAGTGGACTACAAGTGTCATTAGGGTGTTTTATCTTCAAGATACCACAGCACTTGAACTAGGCATTCCTATGAGACTTAATCAAGAGTAATAACAGCTTGGAAGACATCAGGAGCATATTTCAAAGTTTTACTAGCAGGTAGTACTTAGTGTAAGTAAGAATAGTTTTCATTTTTAGAAACAAGGGTAACGAAAAGTATAGAAATAATTCCCTATAAATATTAAATAATGTATGTAACAATCTAATATTTCAGCCACTTTGATAGTTCATCAGTGAAAAAGTACTCTACAATGCTTAGTAATAAAACATTTGATTGTGGCCAACTTACTGACTTACAGAGGAGAACCGCACCATCGGGACTACAGGCTAATCACAGTGTTAATTGAAACTTGGGCATATTGGAGCTGTCTTTATATTGCATGGCTCGGTTACCAAGGACCTCTGCAAAATGAAATAATTTCAGGATTCGAGGGTTTCAAATAACCCTTGAAAATTATAGTATGTTGGAATTGTACAAAATGAAGACCACTCATATGTCACTTATACCATTAAGTCCCACATTGATACAATTTACTTGTACTAGAAAGAAATAATAAATAGTCTAAATCTTTGGAGTATTCATTGGGGAAAGTGGCTTAAAAAACTAGGACCCCCTGATAAAATTTGCTTTTAAAATAATGAGGCAAGCTTACAAAATCAATAATGTGTACATTTTTAATCATGTTTATTTTTGTTTGTTAAAATTTAATATTGTGTTTAATACAAAATATTAATAATTCAAACATGAAACAATCTCTTTTCATAGAAAAATTCATTATTCAAATGAATGTATCCTTCTGCAAGATAATTTAACCTGAGATGGTAATGGACTAGTAACAAATTGTCAGTAGGCAATACCCTGGCTGGCACAGAAAGAATTTTCAAATGTTTAAAACTAGATAAATTATGCAAAATCTACTATACTAATGTGAGCCATTTCAAAAATAATAAAAAGAGCTAACAACTCATGTCTAATTAGGCAGAGACAAGGGACTACTTCGACACTGTGTAAAGGGCCACTGCTAATACTGCAGACACCATCCACATTTACTGTAATGACAAGGCAGTAAAAATGTTGAAGATGCTTTTAAGCAGAGTGTACTGATCTATTAGCACATTGAAAGTCTAAAAAGTTTCCAGAAATGTCCATAAAAGCGAGAGTTTTCTATTAATGATGAAAATGTTTATCTCATAGAGGAGATTTTTATGTCATCTGATTTCCCTGCACTGAGGACAAAAATTTATTCAACCGTTAATGTTGGTTCTACTCCAACAACCATTTTGTCTCCATGATGTGTGATGCATGAGGCACATGCAGCCTTTGCCCAGGTACCTTTCTGAAAAGGTGCTGCTTTTCTGTCTGCCTGGTTGCCCAAAATACTGACTGGCCATCCATCTTGACCATTTCTCTCTTGTTAAAAATAACTTATTGGATTCATTATTCAAGTATTTTGTAAAGGTGACTAGTGATGTAATTGAGAAAAAAATACAGGTCACACAATTTGTAATGAACTAGGTGCCATTCATTTAAACTAAAATATAACTATTAGTAATGGTGAATAATGAATGGAGAACCACTCTCACCTACCATATCAAAGTACCAGGATGAAAAGATGAGCCTCTGGGCAGCATCTGTGGCTCAGTGGGTAAGGTGCCGGCCCCATATACCAAGGGTAGCAGGTTCAAACCCGGCTCCAGCCAAACTGCAAGAACAACAACAAAAATAGCTGGGTGTTGTGGTAGACGCCTGTAGTCCCAGCTACTTGGGAGGCTGAGGCAAGAAACTCATGTAAGCCCAGGAGTTGGAGGTTGGTGTGTAACACCATGGCACTCTACCGAGGGTGATAAAGTGAGACTCTGTCTCTACAAAAAGAAAAAAGAAAAGATTGACCTCCACTTCTTTTAGGTCAGGTTTCCCCTAAGATCAGACATACCCAATCTGATCAGTGAGTTTATGAAAAGGAGTATGCAGCCACCATTCAACTCTCTGCATATCTGAGTATGACTATTTAAGATTTTATATATAAGAGAGATAATTATTTGTCTTTGTGTGTGTGGCTTATTTCACATAGAACAATGTCCTCTATGTTCTTCCATATTGATGAGTGGCAGAATTTCATTCTTTAAGGCTGAAGAATATTGTATCATATGTATGTATATACCACATTTTCTCTAACCATGAATCAATCAATGAACATTTAGTTTGATTCCACATCCTGGCTACGGTGATTGGTGCTGCAATGAAAATGAGAGTACAGACATGTCCTCAAGATCCTAACTCCAATTCATTTGAATAAATGCCCAAATGGAGTGCCGGGATCATATGGTAGTTCTATTTTGATTATTTTGAGGAACTTCCATAATGTTTACCATAAACACTATAGCAGTCACATCATACAGTACAAAATTATGTCGTTCAAATTTGCATTTTTGGAAAGAGGGAAAGAGAAATGCTTGGCCAAATAAGGACATTAAAATGATTACACAGCCAGAAAAACTATGTATTTTTCACATTACTAATTGGAAACAAAAAAGTTCTACTTCTACAACTCAACCAGAGGACTAAACATACTAGAAAATTTTGTGGTCAGATCTTGCCAGAGTAGATTCCTGGCACTGCACCTGTCTTAGTCAGGTTAGGCTTCCATATCAGAACAATAGATTGGGTGGCTCAAACAACAGAAATGTATTTCTTACAGTTCTGGAAGCTGAGAAGCCCAAGATCGAGGTGCTAGAAGATCTGGTTTCTGGTGAGTTCCTGCTTTCTGATTTTCAGAGAGCCATCCTCTCTTTGTGTCCTCACATGTCTGAGAGCAGAGAGAAAGCAATTATTCTTATGTCTTTTATAAGGGCACTGATCCCATTCTTGAAAGCGCCACCCTTATGACCTAATCACCTTCAAAGTTCCTACTACCACTTACTTTCACTACATTGGGGATTAGGATCTTGATCTATGATCTCAATCTACAGTCATCCCATAGCCACACTAAATCAGATGCATGCAAGACCGGGATAAGCAAGCAAATAACGGGTATATTAAAGAGCATAGCAGTAATGAAGTCATTTATGACTGTCAAATAGATACAGACAATTTGAGAGACAGAGGCTCTAATGTAGTTTACATCAGCGGTAGAAGGAGTTATGTAAATGCCCTGGAGAGCTCTTCAGTTAGGAAAAGAATTCAGCCAGTAGTCTAGATTTTATTATTGAAAATGCAGCCTTATTCAGCTGATACTAATTCTCTCTACAAAGAAGACTTAATTTCTGACCATGAACAGTAGCACAGTGAGACTGAATTGAATCAGTAAGTAATTAAGTATTAATAGTTTTGAGGCAAAGAGTGAAATTACTAGTAGCATTCTAAATAAAGAGTTTAGTGTGGAGTGAATAAAAATGGATGAGACTGGATGTAGCACCAGGCAATTGAGAACTTGCTGTGACCTTTATTAAATTCAAGCACTGTGAGGAAAAAGCTGACCTGAATTAGTATCTAAATGAATGTGTTGAGGTGGAAGAGAAAGAATAAAAAAAAAAAAAAAAATTATTTCATAATGGTAACCAAAGTACGTTCATGGGGAAATAAAGGAGAAAAAGAATGTATTCTGAAATGAGCAGAAAAAAATAATGACTTTGATTTAAGAGAAATTTAATGTAATCCTGAAGGATAATTTAATGAAATAAAATGTATTTTCCCCCCTTTAAGATGATTACATGACCTTTATTTATATAGCCTGCATTATATGGCTCCACCAAAAGAATTAAAAAATTCACAAAATAACAACAGGCAGGCTCTTTGCTTACTTGCCCTGGCAATGGAGTGCCATTCATTTGCAGTCTATGGTGAATGTATTGTGCTTTGTAAGCTTGCTTGCTTTTCTTTCGTTCTTTCTTTCTTTCTTTCTTTCTTTCTTTCTTTCTTTCTTTCTTTCTTTTCTATCAACCTTTCTTTCTCTTCCTCAATAAACTTTGTTTCATACTTGCATTAAAAAAATAAGAGATAACAGGAAAAGATTAATCAAGTATCAGACTTGCACTAATGTTAGATATGATACCTATGATAAGGCAAGATCTGTATCTTAAGCTAAAAGTGTAAAAAGAGATAAAAACAAATGTAAATGCTTATAAAGTATCTTTTAAAAGAAAAGACAGTAAATAATTTACAGTTCTTTTTCTATAAGTATCTAATATTGGTAATGTGTAATAGACAAGAAAAGAAACAAAGAAAAAAATCTTCCTACTATCTCAGAAACGTATTACTGCTCAATTTAGAAAGAAAAATAAATCAATAATTGATAAGAAATATAGTATTTTAAAGCATCTAATTGCTTTAATTATATCCCATTTGTATTTAGTTGATTTATATAATCTGAACCATTATCAATTATCTCTGATAGGCTAAGGAAATAAAAGGGATTCCAGTGATCTAAAGATCAACAGATCTATCATGAATATTCAGATGGAGGCAAAAAGTAAAATGTGGAAAAAGAGTTTGAATGAGCTATAGAAAAGGTAGGTAACAAATTATTTAAACCTGAGATCTTTGGCAGAAATTTGAAGATTAGGCAGATATGTTTGAACATTTATTTAGAAAACATAGTATAATTACTAGGAATCAATGTAAGTTTCAAAAAGCATATCATCTTTTAAAAAAAGCATAGAATATTTAAAATAGGATCATGAATGTGATAGAACAGAAAAATGCTATCCAAACAATGTTTGTTGATTTTGGAAAAAGAATGACAATTTTCTATTAAATACTTAAATGAAGTGCAGTGAACTATGAGCCAAATAATAGTACCATCACTGGAATTTTACTTATTAAAGCCAGATTGTGAAGGGTCTACAGATAGTTCTAAGGAGCGTGGTCATTATTATGAAAGAAAATGTCATAACAGGTTTGTACTTCTTAAAAAATGTTGTCTTCCTTATGTTTGAAAGTTTAATGTAGAAATATTAGCAACTAAACTAATAAGAGTATATAGAATTTTTAATACTGACACACAAAATGTAGAGTAATAAATTAAATGACATTATCAGAAGATAAGTAAACTCAGAATGTTGGACATTCTGAAATATGGCTAACCTGATCTTTTAAAAAGATAGACACTTATGGGAAAAATAGGAAGATTAAGGGATATGATAAATTAAATGAATAATGTCTTGTTGGAGCCTAACATCTTCTCTCAAAAATATATTTTTAATGACTAATGGGGATATCTGACTATGATTTGTCAGATTATTAGATAATCTAGTCATGTTCTTGGATAACTTTCACATTAAGTTTGATATAATATTATAGGTTTGTTAAAGTATTCAGGAATGAATTGTTATCATTTTTGTAATATTCTATGAAACATGTAAAAAACAAAATATAAAACATATTTTTGCATGCAGGCAATAGATACATGAGGCTTATTTTGCTATTCATTATGCTTTTAAGTACTTTGATTTTTTTCAAAACAAACAGTTTAAATAAGCAGTTGGATTAGTTTAGATTTTAGAAAACCCCAAATGCAGGGGACTAGACAAGTAAGGAACCCAGAGGAAAATAATTTGAAGAGTATCTGGGGGAACAAGAAGAGAAAATGGAAATAACATAGTAAAGTGAGAATCTGACACAGTAGGCAATACTTCAAAACAGGTTTACAAAAGTATGCATATTTTTTCTTCTTCAGGAACAAATGATATTTTCAATACATAGCCTGCATTCAATTATCCATTTAAAAATTACAATTTTAATAATTATGTAGAATTTAAAATGCTGCATTAAAGACGTCAGACACTATAAAGGAAGACAGAAGCTCTTATGGTGTTTCTTTGCCATCTCTTCTTTACATGGGTGTTTATTCATTTAAAACTTGATCCCTACCTGTTCTCTGTGTATCAGTCCCAGTTTCTTCTGATTCTTGTAAATTTGAAGTATTTCATCTTCCAAGCACACCTTCTCAGGTCCTGAATAGCTCACATCCTAATACTCAAATTCTCAAAGGATTATCTGCCACATGGATATCAGAGGGTCCTTATGAAAGAAACATCAAGGACCCTCAGAAATGACAGATTCAAATTATAAAATGAAGTACCCTTCAGAGTTTGTCACAGTTTGTCACATCTGGGTTACTCCTTTCAAGTCACATCTAGGACAGTGCTAACCGTCAAGCCAAGGCCACGAACATGCATTTGCCACTGGGGTCTTTGCCTTGTGCCACTTACTGTTGAAATTCATCCTGATGAAGACATGCACACTGCCGTAATAACACGTTGCAATTGCCCTTTTTTCTTACAGAAAAATCTAGTGATCTCTGATGCCTGAAGTAGCACTTAATTTCTAAAATAAGACTTTGACCACTCTCCATGAAATGGTAATACCTTCTGGGCTGTATTTTTTTTTTTTTTTTTTTGGCCTTTTGACACAGTAAAAGCAAATTGTCTTCGGAGCACTCTCTCAAACCCTCAAACCATAGAGGTCTGACTGAGTTTAAGGAACTGCAAATGACCCAGAACATGGTCATTAAGCACGTTAAAAAGCCAACACAATAAAATAAAGTTCAAATCAGATCTGCCTTCAAACTTTTTATAATTATACTCTCCACTAACAGAAGGGGACATGTCCAGCACAAGGACAAGAAAAATAAAGAATCAAGTTAATTTTTAGGTCTAGACAGTTTCTCGGTGATAAAGTACAAAAAATTATACATACCTTAATTTCATTTCTTTATGAAAGAAAGTCTAATGATCAAATGATAGTACATCATTGGATTTATTACAAGGCCATATGCAGTCGTGAGTCACTTACCAATGGGAATATATTCTCAGAAACTCTCTGTTAGCTAATGTCATCGCTGGGCAAACATCATAGTTCACTTACCCAAAGCTAGACTGGAGAGCTCACTACACTCAGCCTATGTGTTATAGCTTGTTGCTCGTAGGCTATGAATCTGTGCATGTTACTGTACTGAATGCTGTAGGCAATTAGAACACAGTGGTAAGTACTTGTGTATCTAAACCTATCCAAACATAGAAAAAATACAGTAAAAATAAAGTATTACTATCTTATAGGACCACCATTATATTATGTGGTCCCACTAACAGCACTGACCAAAATGCTGTTATGCTGCCCATGACTGTATTCTCAAAGGGAAGGGTGGTATTTACAACACATAAAAAGTATTCCATTATGGGTGGCACCTGTGGCTCAAAGGAGTAGGGCACCAGCCCCGTACACCAGAAGTGGTGGGTTCAAACCCAACCCCAGCCAAAAACTGCAAAAAAACTGTATTCCGTTATACAAAATGTGAAAGATGTGATAGTATATTTAAAATACTATTGATTCAAAGTATAACTATTATAAACATAGTCAAACATTTTATTCTCTGTGGCAAAAACTTAAGAATTAACCATTTTAAAACATATGATTGCATTACAGGCTTCTAGTCAAATGAAATCAACATCAAAATTGAGATATTTCTATTATAAAAAAGGAAAAACCTTTTGACACTAAGAACACATTACAAAACATTAGTAAGTAATACCTAACAGTAGCTAGAAAAATAGAGGCAATGGCTCTATTTTATAATGACACTTTTTCTTTAGAAAACCAATTTTTAGTGAGTCAGGTGAACTGCAAAAAATGTCAGATCATAACAGCACATTCAGCGTGTCCTACTTAAAATCCAGCTGACTGCTCAAGAGAAAGAGAGCACGGTGGGACCACAACGCTTTGCCTTGGTGCTTTTGGAGGGCAGTATCCTGAGCAGCTACACAGTATCACCCAAGGACTCGCCAGGGCCTGCCTACTAAGGCTGTGCTCTTCATTGTTTATGAATCGACAAGGTGAATTTTAGCACAAAGTGTTCTAGAAAAACACAAGTCATCCTTCCATTTTTTCTTTGTTTTTGAACTTAAGGATCATAAGTTTGCTAAAATAGTTTCTGCTGACCTCATGGGCTGTATATGCTCAACCAATCCCCTGATAGTCTTTATTCTATCAAATGCTCTATGATAGCAAGTTTCCGTTTGTAACCAAGTTCATTCTTTCTAAGGTTTTTGTGACTTTTTTTTTCTTTTTCTGCAGCAGGAAGAGGTGGGAATGATCACCTTCTTTTTGCTATTTCAATCCAGAGAGAATAGTGTACCTTTTATTAGTAGTATCTATTTTCCTTAGATTTAATTTTTGTATTAACTCTATTACTACTTGCTGATAGCTTAGGAACTGTTATTCAATTTGTTGATTTTGATGCTATAACTTCTTTCCAATCTCTTCATACTTAAAGAGCAAAACATGTTTGAATTAAATTGTAAATTCTGCCATAGTGCTTTTTACATCAGATCAGAGGCAGTGTCAGAGCTAAACTCATAATGAATAATTCCATGTGGTGGTATAAAAGAAAAGAAGAGGGAAAATCAGCAGCCCAATAATAACTTTTAATGCAGTCAAAGCTATCATAGCAGCACCTTGAATGTTGCTTCTTATTCTTTCCACTTTGATAGATAAAACTTCTTAAAGGCCAAATAGTTGGTAGCTGGTAATGGTAGTTTCTGATTTGATCTGAAAGTTTATCTTACTCCAAAGTCATTGATTGTTTTACTCCCAAACCACACCACTTCCCCCACTGCTTTTTCTTCCTCAGCTATCTATATATTCTCCTCTTTTCTCTCCTTCTCTCTCCCTTTCTTTATCTTCCTACTTTTTCCTCTGATCCTCTTTTTCTCTTTTCCCACGTCTTACTTTCTATTTTTCATACCTCTTCCAGCACGGAGTCCTTTCAACTATCTTTCCTTTACCTCCAGAATTCCCCAGAACAAGTAGGACTGAGGGCGATGCAGAAAATCAGATGCAGAGACAGCCACAAGGAGTAGAAACCCCAAAACACAGTTTCCAATGATTTCTAAACACAGGGAGTGATAAGGTGAAGAAGATGAATCTTCTACAAAAATGACCTGAAACATTGCTTTAGCTTCTCTCTCCTCAAAAACTGAACTAATTTATTCACCTCAATGAGAAGATCTTTCCAATTATAAGAACTGAAGGTGTTGAGATTTCTGTTGTGATTCTTGTTGTAATTATGCAAACTTTTGAAATTTGACGGTAACAACACTCTGAATCCCCCAAACACTCCGCAGATGTAAGAGCTCTAATGCTCTAATTCTTTCTTTCTTTCTTTCTCTCTCTCTCTCTCTCTCTCTCTCTCTCTCTTTCTTTCTTTCTCTCTCTCTCTCTCTCATGCTTTTTCTCACTTGGTTTCTTTCCCATGAAGGAAGCTCTGGTGCCTTCCTTTTTCTCCAGGTAAAAACTGTTCATCCTTGGAGGTCCAATTTGAAGGTGTGTTTAGAGTAATTTCTCTCCTCTGATCCAGCAGTAACCAATCGTGTGTTCTTCGACGCTCTCCTGTCATTTGTGCAGAGTGCTGTCCTCTTGCTAGGCAGATCTGCTCTCGCACCTTCTCTGCTGGGCCTGTGCACCTGACCTAGGGACATAGGCTCTCTCATCTCTGACTTCCAACTGGGATCAGCCATGGCAGAATAGTGGCAGAACAGAGGGAGCGATGATGGAGCTGTAGAATTATTTCTTCTTCTAGCACCCTCAGTGTAATTTGTCTATGTCGCACTAAAAAAAAAAAACTCTCAAATTGTCTCCTCTGTCCCTCTAATTTCCTGACCACCTCTTTTCCCTGCCTCATCAAGCCAAAGATGGTAACAGTGTGATGCCAACCTTGCCCTATCTCTGCATCCTGCCCACAATTTCATAAACTGCCCTTTATTAAACTTATTTTTAAATGACTCAATTTTCATCCCCTTTTTTCCCCTTGCTAGGGGACTTACAATATTTGTTTGTATTATGGTACTTAAAACACCATAGTACATTTTTAATATGTTTTAAATACCTTTGTAAACATTTATCTCTCCCATAAAATGTGAGTTATTTGGGGAAAAAACTCAATTCTACGTATCTTCTACCACATGTAATCTTTTCCCCATGTCAAGTATACAATAAATCATGTTTTGAATTGAGATTTTTTTTTCCATATAAAGAACAAAAGTTTAGACCTTTACTTCGGAAGCTAATATCTATCAGCTTACTGGCTTTGCACATGTAATTTAATTTCTTTCTTAAATCACCCTTAGACATTGATGGAATTATGTCAGCTATTAGTGAATGCAGAAAACCTTTCATGAAAGGTCAAGGCCATGATTAGAGAATCAATGCTCTAAAGGGCACTGAATAAAATTTCATGTTATAGTCCATGGAAGATTAATATAAATGATTTTTCTCTTTTGCAATAAAAAAAATTGTTTTCCTGTTTATACCCTTTGTGCTGGACTGAAATATGTGACGTTATGGAAGAAATGATCAGCATAGCTCTGTGGTGGAAAAAAAATCATGCTAGGGACTGGAACAGCCACGTTCAATTTACAACATTCTTGTAACAATTGAATATTTGTCTTCTATCAAAAATGATAAATGACCATAACAATTATTTAGGACTGTAGAACTTTAATCTTGTACTTGTTTGGTATCCTGCAACAAGTTCTTTGACTCTTACAGACACACACATACACACACACACACACACACACACACGACAACCCAAAATGGTTACTTAACATTCACTAAGTAGACCACTATCTTAATCCTTAGTAAATATGTATACTACTTTAGAAAAATAATAGACTTGTAACATTTATACCAAGTACAAAGAAGAATTAAACCTCCTACACTATAGGTTCCCAAAGTGACAAATTGTTATAAGCATTTGCCAAGTAAATTGTACCAGTAGTAATCATTATGATATTTAATAGTTAAATTGTTAGAACAGCTCATGGAGGAGATGGGGTTTAAAATGCAGACTGAAGGAGAGAAAAAGCTAAAGGAATATTTTTCAAAGTAATAAATACAATACACAAAAATGCACACATGAAAAAGTTATCAAGATTGTTCAAAAACTAGCCTTTACCCGTGACTTGTCTATCAACCAACATTTGGCCACTATCACAGCGTAATTTTAACTTCATTTTGACAGGAAACAATAATGATGTTTGAGTTGATAGCTGAACATTACATCTTAGGAAAACAATTTTTTTTTTTTTCAGGGAACTAGTAAAAAGTCTTGAACAAATTACTCTTTCCTCAATTCCTTCAATGGTAAAGTAGAATATGAATATTATCTACCATCTAAGCCCATTGGCACAAATTAAAAAATCTTTATGAAACACTTAGAAAGGTGCCTCACAGGCTATGAGAATGTAATCATTATTAACACTTTTCAACAACTGCTGTTGCTCCCGTTGTAGGTGGCAGTGGAGGAGGCAGAAAAAAAAGCAAAGTCAAGAAGAGTTGTTAGAAGAACACTTGTTCAGTCCTCTAAAAATAAAGTAATAAAATGCTAGTGTGACATAGTAGTGATGACTGTACAATGATAAAAATATATTATTTTAAGCCACTAAATTTATGATCTGTTGCTGAATTAAAATGAATAAACATGTTATACCTGTAAATAGGGTGCCGCTATTAAAAAAAAATCATAAAACATAGAAATTCCTGTGCAATTGTCACAGGCATTGGAAGAGGCTGGAACAATTTTGAGGAGCAATATTTTTAAACTCTAGACTGTCTTTAACAGAGTATTTAATAGAAATATGAATGTTAATGACTGCCGGTGAAGGCAATAAGGAAAAACTACATTTTAGGAAAGAAAAAAATATGTTTTCTTAGATAATACTTAAGTCATAACAAGTTTGTTTGTAGAAATATGGATGCCAAAGTCTCTGCTTGTGAAGGCTAAGGAAAAACTGAAAAAAAAAAAAAAAAAACTTATCTTGGACAGTGGAAGAAATGGGGACCTCATTACATAGTTCCAGAAAACAGAGCTGAATTTTGTTCTTCATTATTGTTAAATCAAAACTTGAACATGATGAATTTGAATATTTAGCTGAGAGGATTGCCAGAAAAAGTGCTGAAGATAAAGACTTGTTTCTTCCTGCAGCTATATCATGTAGTAAAATGTGAGGAAAAATAAAATAAATTAAGGGAAGAATTGTTAAGCAAATAAAACCAGGGTTTAAAGATTAGTGAAATTCTCAGTCTTTTCAAATTGTGAAAGACACCAAACGTAGGAGATTCAATGTCAAAAACGTATGCTCTAGAGAGAAAACGGGGGTCCGGCTAGACAGCAGTGTACCAGCGCCTTCATAGCATCAAAAGATCAGAGTACTACATCACACAGAGACCCCTTGAAAAGATTAGGCACGTGACTCTTCAATCCCCGCAATCATCCCAGCTGAAATGACAAAAAAGTGCTGGGGCTATTCATTAAAGAGCGTGGAGAAATCCCCCATCTATTGTAATGATCCTCATGACATACACAGGAGACCCACAGGTTCCTGAGAATTTTATAACGTCAGTTTTCATGTCAGCTTCAACTGAAAGAGAAAGACAAAATGAAAAAAAGGGCTATTGAAATTCCAAAAATCTGGAATGGAAACGGGCTGATAAAGCCGTTCAGCCGCAGACGTGTCTTCTCCTCCAGATGAGGAAGAACAAGGCCAAGGGAAGAACCGCAGGCCACAAACGTCATTCCTAGTCCCTGAAGCCTAAGGCTTCCCTTCCTCTTTTTGTTTTTCCTTCCATTCCTTCCTACTGCCTGAGAACGTCTGTTGTTGCCCTGTGCTAACATTAGCGTTGTATTTTAGTAGTATTCCATTGTATAGTTTTGCAGGTCTACAAATGAACAGCAGTGTTTCCCAAGGATATATTATACCCAAGTCACACCTACACCTGATTCGGGTGTTTTATGAAATGAGATTTAGGACGGTTTAGCTAATGACATTTAGGTAATGTGTTGAACTTGGAGTGGATGCTGTAATGGATTGAGACTGTCAGGGATGTTAAAATGGAAGGAATGTATTTTGCAAGTGGTACACGTGTGAGCCTTTAAGGGTCAAATGGTGGACTGTGACAGATATAATAAGAATAGCCCCCTCGGAGGTCCATGTCCTATGAATATGTTACCTTACATGGCATAAAGAACTTTTGCAGTGGTGATTAAGAGAGTCTTGAGATCAAGAGATCATCCTGGATTATTAGAAGGGGTCCACAGAGTCCATTATAAAAGTGAAAGTGTCAGTGTAAGGAGACAGATGTGAAGATCCTGCTGTTGGCTTTAAAAGAGAATAATGAGCCATGAGCCACAGAATCTATTTAGCCTCTAGACGCTGGAAGACACAGGGCAACTGACTTTTCTAAACCTTCTGGAAGGAATGTGGCCTACTGACACTATCACTGTAGCCCAGAACCACTCTTCCCAGACTTCTAATATTTATAAGATGATACATTTCCATTGTTTTAAGCCACAAATGTTGGAACAATTTGTTATAGCAGCAAAGGAAATTAATGCATGGTGGAAATTGAAAGGAAGAAGATATTATAAAGAATCTGCAAAACTTGGTGCCTGATAACATAGCAAGAGTGGAAAAAAATCATGGAAATTATTAATAGTAACACCTTGATTTCAATCCAGAGAGCTGGAGAGTGCCTCCTTTCACAGGTACTTTTCTATTGAAATATTTCCTTATTTTAAAAGTCCCTGGCCATTCACATTACACACTGAAGTTCACTTTCTACTTTATCTCAGGGATAACTATCTTGATTGATTCTGATTTTATCATGCTTATGTTAACATCTCATCTTTATAAAGTATCACTGAACTTGCGGTTCTTTCCATTATGATGCAAGGATTCACATCTCTGTTAAAAATGAGGTTCATAACTAGCCAGGTCTTCTGGCGGGTGCCTGGAGTCCTGGTTTCTTGAGAGGCTGAGGCAAGAAGATTCCTTGAGTCCAAGAGTTTGAGGTTGCTGTGAGCTATGATGCCATGGCACTGTCCTTGGGGTGACAAAAAAAATGAGGCTCACAACAGCAAGCACATTGCCCTCTAATTTTACAAGCTAGAACTGAATAAAATAAACCTCTAAGTGAAGAGAAAGTAAAATTTTCATTTTCCAAATGCATCGTACTTTTCATCACGGAACAGAAGTTTAGAAATGACAGGAAGAATGTCTCCCAATGTCTGACCTATAGTTCTAGAGCACAGATTCTAATTAACCCTGTTAAGATCATCTGTCTTCATTTCAGGAGTTATCTTTTCTACACTGGCCAAAACAAGTGATTCAAAGGACATTTTACATTGTGTGGCACACCAACTCAATGATCCTCTACTTTGCCATTGATGAAAGTTAAACAATGGAATCATTTCCCTAATTATATGGGGAAAAAACAAATAAATTGGAAAATAGAAACATCCACTGTGAAGTCAACTCACTGCTTCAGGTCTCCCCAGTATACTCGCGCATAGTTCCTTCCCACCTCCTGGCTAACCCTCTATACCCCTACCCAAAGTGATGCTGTATACTTGAGGTGATAAAAAAAAAGATACAAACATTTAAAGAAATGTGATCTATGTATTACTATTTGTTCATTGTGATCTTAAGTGTCTGGGGCTCATATAGTAATCATTTTGACCACCTCTTGTAATTGCAAAAGTCAAATGTGACTTGTACTCATCTTTTGTTACTAATATATATTGAGTATTACAAGGTTTTTTTCCTTTCTAAAAATGTGTATACACTTTTTGGTACCCTCTGCAGATATTTAGCCAGTAATTCCAAGTAATTTTCATAATATTTTTATCTATTTTTTTTTTTTAAATTTCAGGTTAATGTGAGGGTCCAAACAGCCGAATCACACTATTTTAATTTGTTAGGTAGAATCCGTCCTGTAGTTATGTCCTGCACGCACAGATGTGCCATACACTCTCTATAAGTTATAGAGTTAGTGAAACAATATGGGTATCAATTTTTTATACCTAAAGTTTATTTTATTTTATTTTTAACTGTTTCTTTTTTCTTTTTTTTTTTTTGCAATTTTTTGGCTGGGGCCGGGTTTGAAACTGCCACCTCTGGTATATGGGGCTGGCACCCTACTCCTTGAGCCACAGGCACCACCCTATACATAAAGTTTAAATAAAAATATTCAACTTGAATAATTTCTGAGGGTTAATCATATTATGTAACTGGAATAGCAATATTTGTTACTTAAATAACACTCTTCCCTACCCTGAGTTGTCTGCACAATGCTACACAACTTTGATTTAAAATTTCATAGGCACATTAGATACAAAATGAGAAATTGTCACATTCAGTTATGATGGATTTTTATTCGCAAGATTAACTCAAAGTCTATAATCACCCATGAACCTTTTCGGATATATAAATATAGTTTGTTTTTCCACCCAAGCATGCTATGAAAAACGTTGTTATTTAACAATAAAATATTTGATATATTCGCCTAGTTGATTCTTGAACTAAATAATGATCTAATAAATTACCAATATTTGGCAAAATTTAGATAAAGCTAAAAAATTGTGGAGACTGGCATTTAGCTGTGTGTGTGTCTTAATGCTGTACAAGTAATATTATCTCCATTTTAAGAAATCAGTCCTTTATTTAAAGTAACAGTTCCTGAATAACAGAAGTTTTCAAAGGAAAACTGTCACAAAGTAATTTTCGGCTCTCTTTTTGGTAACAAATGGCTACTGTATGTGATTATAGTTTCATTCTCATGTACTTAATGTTAGATTAAAATGTAAAAATTAAATGTAAACCGAGGGTGGCGGGTTCAAACCCAGCCCCGGCCAAACTGCAGCAAAAAAATAGCTGGGCATTGTGGCGGGCACCTGTAGTCCCAGCTGCTCAGGAGGCTGAGACAAGGGAATCGGAATCGGTAAGCCCAACAGCTGGAGGTTGCTGTGAGCCGTGTGACACCACGGCACTCTACAGAGGGTGATAAAGTGAGACTCTGTCTCTACAAAAAAAAAAAAAAAAATTAAATGTAAAAATTAAACAAGGCTTTATTTCAAATTCTTATTTCTACTCAGTGCTGTGATTCATGTTCAAAACAGGAAACTAGGAAGACTAATCTTTGTTTTTAATAAAAGTTATTTCAATAATCTTTCATCTGAATAAAACATAAAAACTGTTTTCAAGAATTACTTTTACTTACTGCTCTTAAGGTCCTACAGGCACACATGATTTGAATATTGTGAAGCCCACAATTAAATTTCCAACAGGACTTTAATTAGAGCAATGCTGAATGCATGCATTTTCCCATTCTCATTGAAGCAAACTCACCTTAAGATCATATATAGTTTATACATGACATTAATTTCTCAAATATTTCTTCTGCTGCATTTTTATATAGCTAATATTTCCCATCTTATGTTCATGATATTTCATTTTATATTCCCTTATACTCCAAGAAAAGAAGATAAATATTTGGGAAGAAATTCTCTGGTACATACATATGCGGGTGTTCATTTTTCAGTGTGAGAATGAAGTCATGAAAGCATGCAATTTAAATTTCCGTGTTCTGCCTTATTGAGGGCCCAAATGCCCTATAACTAATTGCCTGAAAATGCTTCCTAAGCAAATGGGAAGACAGAAAAGACGAGGATTAAAGAATCCCTTGCGGAATAATTATATTAATTTTAGAATCACACAGTTTCGTCAAACTAGTGAACTTGCCGTTTTTGTACCTGTCCCCTCCTTTTTGTCTGTGCTGTGCTCCATTCCACCCCAACTTCCTGAAATGCCAGTCACATTCTCTGGGGACTGCGTTCCTCTGCACCTTAAAAACCTGCTTACTTACTGACATGTGCTGTGGAATCATTTTGAATATGCTAATTTATCCATGGGAACACTAACTACATGAGAGTAAGATGGTCATGAACTCTGTCTTTGAAACACAAGCATAAAAGGAGACATAACTAAAAGGTAAACAAATGGAAGGTGTGAGTAGTACAGCTATGTTTCAAAATCATGTTGACCTGATTGGAAAAGTTCAAAATGAGGTTCTCAATAAGAAATCAATACCATAATGTAGGAAAGTGATTTTAGAATACAGATACGCCACATGTTAAGGTAACAATCATGTAGAGAAGAAAGGAATCATAGTGAATTTGAAAGCACAATTTTAATGTAAATACCTAGATTCCAACTTAGTTATTGGATACTGTAAAGGCAAATACTTCCTTGCAAATATGAGAAAGGATAATGGAGGGTTCATGCTGTTAAGAATCATTGAATACGGATGTTATGTTATCTTGAGAATATTTATTCAACATTGGAAGGAAATGTTCAATAAGGAAACCTAATATACAGTCTAAAAC
Source organism: Loris lydekkerianus (assembly GCA_963574355.1). Classification (NCBI taxonomy): domain Eukaryota; kingdom Metazoa; phylum Chordata; class Mammalia; order Primates; family Lorisidae; genus Loris; species Loris lydekkerianus. The sequence goes on along the minus strand of CAUYPK010097232.1, from coordinate 7,233 downwards.
CAAACCAGAATTAGAAGTAAATCACACAGTCTAGACAACAAGATAAATGCTGATACACCCATGTTAAAATATGTCCATTCTTGGTTAGGTGGAATATTACAACATTTGCTATTGCTTTCTGAGAAAATGTTAGTAATTATGACCTGAGGACAGCAAAGCATGTCTCTCACTTATTTTCTCATGACATTATGAATTTTCTTGCTTCTGGAGCTGGTCTGTCAGTTACTCAATAGCTGGGAGGTAACACAAAGGTTACTGGACCTATCATTCTCAATTTTCTTACAATTGTGTTTGTAAAAGTTCTTCATAAACTGAAACTGTTTAATTCAGGAGTATAGAGTAGTACCTCCCATGTTGTACCCAGGGTTTAACAAATATTTTGTATGAAGAATAAATTCAGACTTCATAAGGAAATCAATTTTATTCAGATAACACTAATCAAGGAAATCAAAATCCAAGTACTGTTGGAAGTTTTATAATCTAACCAAATTTCAGCTTTAGAGAGGGTTTTTTTAAGCTTCACCATTTTAGATAGGTTTAATGGTCTTAAAGATAGGATGACTAGTACCTGGATTAAAGAATTCTGAACGGCTTACACAAAAAGAGATAATAATATTTCCAACTGAGAAAACAGCTTGGAGAAGATGCTTGGTAAATGCTACTTTCATGGCACACTGCCCATCCTTCACGTGTGCACCACTCCTGTTAAGAGTCCCGTATGTCCTACAATATGCCAAAGAACCGCATTCGCCAAATTCAAATTGTTCCAGAGTACATTCTTAAAATATTTAAACATGTAATTTGACTTGTGTACATTGTAATCAGAGGGTGTAAGGTTTTCTGTCTCCCAAGTATTTAGGGATTGCATTTACTTGCGAGATCCATAATTCAACATTTAGTTCTTAGAGAAATTTGATAGGCTCTTCCAGGTCGGTGCCAACCATAATTAATGATCTCATACATTTAAGCTTTTTCATTTGAGGTAGAAAAAATACATCCAGTAAAGTAGAGGAGAGTGTATTTTTTTCTTAATATCACTTCCCACAGTAGATACTGACATATTAAGAGACATTAAGCTGGAAAACAAGAACCCCAACACTCTTGTGAACAAGACCATCTTTGTCCTCCTTGTTGAAAACCCTAATGGAGTCCTTTTAGTTGATTTGAGCTTCTTTCTGCAGCATTTGGTGAGGCACCCTTCTCAAACTTTAAACTAGCAGTTCCCAAAGTGTGATCTGTCCACCCCTAGAGAATCTCAAGACCTATTCTGGGCAATTGAAAAGTGAAAACTATTTTCATGCTAATACAAGTCATGATTGGCCTCTCTTGCTGTCTTGACATTTGTATTGATTGTGCAAAATCAATGGTGGTAACACTGCCCCACCTTACCATGAATCAAAGCAGAGGCTCAAACTGCACATTAATTCTTTACTGTAACAAGCTCAGGGAAAAAAAAGAAGAAAGGCAATTGAGCTAAACAATATCTTTAATGAAAGAATGAAAATCATTAATTGTATTCAATCACAACCCTTGAGTACATACGATTTTAGTATTCTATGTGACAAAATAAGAAGTATAAATACTAAGCTATTCAGTTGAATAGGAGGGAAAGTATTTGTGCAATTGAGTTGTAAGCTTCTAAATCAGCTGCTTTGTCTGTGGAACCCAATTTTTACTTGAAATAACACTGACAGGTAAACCACGGTCAGGCTTGAGTATTTGGCAGACAATTTGTTGAAAATAATGTAGTAAATCTGTTCCTTCAATAAGAACAACTAAGGTATTTTTGACTAGGGGGAATATTATAATAATATTGGCATAGGTGTTGCCAATGTTAAAATTTGAGCTTTCAAGAGAAAATTAGAATATTGGAAAACGCGTGTCCGCCACTTGTGAACTTGACATTTTCGTAAAATTTTTGTACTTTTCTAATAAGAACAGTTGTGATATTGATGAATGCTATTTTTGATATTATATAATGAAATGCATCAACCTTTGGAAGGTCCACATAACTCAGTGAGTTAATGTTTTGCAAATGACCAATGAGATAATACAAAATCATGTATGAGTTAGAGATTCATTTAAAGTTCAGATACTAAAGGTTTTTTATGTAATAAAGTACAAAAAGTTAATCAATATGGCTTAAATTATATACCTAAACTTTTAAGAAACTACCACTAGACAAGTTCTGGTGTAATAGCAAAGAAGAATATTTATAATAATAATAATTTTTTTTTTTTTGAGACAGAGTCTTGCTATGTCACCCTTGGTAGAGTGCTGTGGCATCACAGCTCACAGCAACCTCAAACTCTTGGGTTTTAGCAATTCTCTTGCCTCAGCCTTCCAAGTATCTAGGACTATAGGTACCCGCCACAACGGTTGGTTATTTTTGTTGCAGTTGTCAATGTTATTTAGCTGATCTGGGTCAAATTCAAACCCACCACCCTCGGTGTATGTGGTTGGCACTGTAACCACTGTGCTACAGGTGGCAAGCCATTAATTCTCTTTTGAAAGCATGAAAATGCTCCTCTCTTTCCCAACTATGTGCAGCCATATTTTCTTCATATTCCTTAACCCAAACAGTGTATTTCACCAGATTAAGAATCGAGCTACTTTCTATTAATCTGTAAATTAAAGAGATGCACATAAAATCATGTTACTCATCTCACTAAAATTTTTGAAAATATAGCTATGCTTACAAAAGTACATTATTTTATTAGCATCTAATAAATTTATTAATTTTATAATTAGATACATTAATAAAGTTTTGAATAACAATTTTATTTCTAATATAATAAGTATCAATAACTATAATTCACTAAAAAAAAAAAATATTTTGGGTTCCTCAATGTTTTTTAAGTGCAAAGAAGTTCTGAGACAAAAAAGTTTGAGACCATAGAAATGAAGATCTATGTGTGTATGTGTGGGTGGGTGCGTTTGTGTGTTCTAAAAAATGGAATCTTCTGTGGTGACATGACATCTCATGGATTTTATTCTGTGTCTCTAGTAGCTCCTATCAGTCTCCCTTCTAGGTGTCTATCTTTATTTTCTCTTTCCTTCAATGCCAGGGACTCTTGGGTTCTTTCATTGGTAGTTTTTTTCTCATTCTATGTGCCCCTGGATCTTTTCCAGAAGCTTTGGATGTGCTCAATACTTAGCAATCTGTATCACCAGACTAAAACCCAATACCAAGGTTGTTATCCTGTATCTAAAAGTCTTCTGGATATTTCCATTGACATGTTCCACAAGTATACTAAATTCCACAAGTCAACCAATGGACCCCTCATGTTTTTAGCACAGTACTCCTAATCCTTTGGTCTCTTTTGCATAAAGTATATCCATCCAGTTGTTTAAGAAATTGATAGGGGAATGTTACCCTAGACTGTAGCCTGGGTAACATTCCTCTTAATCCCCACCTTGGGTCACTATATCTCATAGATGTTCCAGCTGAATACCTTATTAATTAGCATTTGTCTCTCCTTCTCCACAGTCACAATCTTAAGATTACTGACATTTCTTATCTGAATTATTGCAATAACCTCTTAGCAGATTTGTTGTCTTCAGCAACAGTCTCTTAAAATCCATATTCTGCAAGGCAGACAAAGTGATGTCTCAGTTTCTTCTCTGATTAAAAATTTCTCCACAGGCTTCAGGATAAAATTAAGTCTTTGAATATCCGACCTTCATGATCTGGGCCCTATCAAACTCAGTGCCTTCATCTCTCACCACTGCTCAAAAGAAAGAACTAGAATTTCAATGACCAGCTTTCAAACAATTGATCCACATCTCGTCTGTGGGCGACATCAAAGAATACTCGAGTTGAAAGGATCTTTGGAGATAAAGTAACCATATAATTTATCATCCAAACCAGGACACTTTTGAGAGTGAAAGGGTGCTATTAATAATTACATGGGGATAACAGGTGTAAACTGGGACTGTCTCAGGCTAAGAAGCCTGTGTGATCATCCTCCCTGGAGATCAACTAGTCCAGGAGAGAACTTGAGTCATTAAAGTGAAAGTGGTCCTGCTGGTCAGAACAACGAATAGACTGGGAGTAGCTCTTCCTACTCCCCGCTCCACTCGCTTTTCTTCCACTTTATACTGCTTTTCTAATAACTCTGTTAAGATAAAGATCAAGTGGTCTACAGTTTTTATAGCAATTTTTTTTATTTTTATGTAATTATATAATAGTAAATATATATAAGAACTTCATGTACAGTAAAACACGTCACAAACAAGAAGAGATGTATAATGTGTAAAGAAGATTAAAAAAGATCACCATGCAAATGCAAAAGTGGATCTCATTTCAATAGGAAAATAGAATATGATTTGATGATGATCAAAGAGGACTGGGTCACACATCCCCAAATCCTTCATTAGGCAACTTCATAGCTACTGCTATGCTGGCTGGGTTTGTATCTCTATGTGTTTGGTGTTTGAGAGAGAGACCCCGACATGATTCTCTGTCTATGAGAACTAGACTAAATCATTAAAAAAAAAAAAAACAGAGACTTATGGCCATTCACCAAAGGTCTACCCATGACTTCTCCATTCTTCTTCTCCTGAACCTATCCAGACTATGCATGAATTCCAAAGGCTAAGTTGTCTTTACTGTGAGTATTGTTCTAAACTCATTGTATCATGGCAAGTACATGGGTTGGAGTGGTCTAAACAGAATAGTGGAAAGGATAATTCAACAGAACTTACCCAGCTCTATTCCTTCAACATCTCACTTTCATCATCTGTTAAAGCTGTACCATTTACTTTCTTGTTTCTGTTGTACCACATCAAAGTTTCTTCTCTTCGAAGAAAAAATTAAAATACGGAAACCCTGAGTTTTTTGAAGGTTATGGCATCAGAATAATAGTGTGTCCATGAGTTAATACAAAAAGGTATCGTATTTATGCTGCAATAAAACTTCCTGCCATTAAGACTACACTATGACTTTAAATTATAAACATCAAGGTTATACTGAAATGATGGAAATTCAGTTAGAAAAGTACTCATAGTTTCCAGCAAATAAACAAAATCAAGATTGAATTTGGCTATATTATCCAATTCCTATCATTGTGGCATATTCAACTTTTATATATTTATAATATCACACATATAATACCATCCTCTATATGCTATGGTAACATTATATAACACATTCTTTTCTACTTTTATGCAAATCAGTATCACAGTTTTACAAATAGAATAATGACTTTTATTCTTCATAACTAAGGGAACAGGGTGTCTTCTGTTTTGCTCCTCCCAACCATGGCAAAGCACTTTAGTCATAACATATATAAAAATGTCATATACAAAAGACAAAATATCTCTGCATCAAAGTATGAAACTACTTGACATGAGACTTAAATTTCCCCAATGCCTTCCATTAAGAGCATCTGAACAAAAATTCTCAGACTTCTATAAATATGTAGATGTTTTACCCATTAAAAAATAGCAATCATTTTTAAATCCTTTCCTTTTTAAAATTCATTGTTTTAAATTATTATAGGTACATAACAGTTGTATATATTTATGACATACATGTGATGTTTTGATGCAGGTATACAATGTGTAATAATCTACTCTGGGTAATTAGAGTGTACAACACGTCAAGTACTTACCATTTCTTTGTGTTAGGAATATTTCTATTTCACTCTTTTAGTTATACTGAAATATTAAAAAAGTATTATTGACTATAGTCATCCTTTTCCTATCAAATATTACATATTGTTAATTCTCTTAATATCAAATCATATTTTTGTACCCATTAACCATCCTCAACTTCACCCCATTCACCCCACTACCCTTCTTAGCTTCCAAAACCCATCAGTGTACTCTCTATTGCCATGAGATCAATTCTTTTCATTTTTAGCTCCCACATATGAGTGAGAACATGAGAAATTTGCCTTTCTGTGGTTGGCTTATTTCACTTAAGATAATGTTCATGAGTTTCATCTGCGTTGTTGCAAATGATAGAATTCGATTCTTTTTTTTTTATGGAATTTCTTTTTATTGTTAAATCATAGCTGTGTACATTAGTGCAATTATCTTCTTTTATGGCTGAATAATATCCCATTGTATATATATATATATATATATATATATATATATATATATATATTTACATATATACATATATAAAATGTATATATATATATATATATACATTTTCTTCCTCCATTCAGTTGTTGATGGATGTTTAGGTTGATTCCAAATCTTAGCTATCTTGAATAATGCTTCAGTAAAAATGGAAGTACAGATAGCTCTTCAACATACTGATTTATTTTCTTTTAGATATGTATCTAGCAGTAGAATTTCTGGACCATATAGTAGTTATGAAAAATGTCTTTCCAGGGACCTTGAGATGGAAGATGGCGGCTGAGTAACAGCTTCCCTGCAACTGGGCATGGTGAGTCTGGGGAAATAAGACTCCAGGCATCACTGGCTGGTGGGCTCTGCCTATAATCATCCCTTTGAGGATACAGGAAGCAAGCAGGAGACTTCTGGACCCCAAGAGGAGGACAAAAACAGTAGAAAACTGGCAAGGAGTTGCGTATGTTTGATTGGTCTAATTGCACTGGCAGCCGTAAGTAAAGCAACAGTGACACTGCAAACTGGAAAGGCCTTACCTGTGAACTGTTTTTGGACTTGGTGTTTTTGGACTTACCTGTGAACTGTTTTTGGACTTGGTGTTTTTGGACTTCCGGTGTTTTTGGACTTGGCACTCAGTGGGGGGGACTGCTTTGGGGAGAGGTTGAGCAGGAGGGCGGAGAACTTTGGGCATTGTCTAGGGCCCCAGACTAAGCCACAGAGCCAGACAGAGCTAATAGTGTATGGTCATGGGCTGTAGGGTGCCATTGTGAGAGAATTGCTCTGGCAAGCTCCACCCTCCGGGTTGCAGAGCAAGGATCAGGCAGGAGCTAGTAACCTAGTGACTGAGCAGGCTAAAGGCAGGGACTGAGCTGCCTTACAGCCTTAACCCTCAGGGGCAGAGTGAGACTGGTTTTGGCACACTGGAGCCTCGGGCCATTGCCCTGGGTAGGGTGCAGTGGCGTCACAGCTCATAGCAACCTCAAACTCCCATGCACAAACAAATACCTGAGATGTCAGAAATTGAATTCAGAATCTGGATAGCAAATAAGATCAAATTAGAATTCCAAGCAGTAACCCAAAAGATATCTCAAGAATTCAACAAATTCAAAGACAAAATGACCAAAGATTTTGACACATTGAGACAAG
>CAUYPK010097229.1:0-45494 GCA_963574355.1 Loris lydekkerianus | reverse complement strand
ATTGGTCTATAATTTTCTTTTCTTGTTGGGTCTTTCCCTGGTTTGGGGATCAAGGTGATGTTTGCTTCGTAGAATGTGTTGGGTAATATTCCTTCTTTTTCTATATTTTGGAAGAGATTTAGTAGTATAGGTACTAGTTCTTCTTCTATTATTGACTCTTACTGAGCTTATTGCTAATTAAAGCCCTTGGGTCTATGCAGTTAAGCCAGGCTTGTCCTCGTGTTCATATACAAATAGCTGCAAAGAAAGCAAGGATGGGACATGATGATGAAACACATCACTCTTGCAACTTTCCCAGTTGATCCAGCTTTTTGTAATGGTTAAGCCAGGGAGGTACAGATGCTCTGAGTGGGCAGGAGATGGCAGGAGAGAGCCAGGAAGGACCATCTTGACCTCAGCAGACTGTGAAGATGTGGAGTCACAGAAACTTAGCTGGTGAGGAGGAGACTGGGCCAGGGATCCAGAACTCAGCCTGGAGGTGGGGAGCAGAGAGAGGGAAGGTTACATGTGGGCTCAGGAGCAAGGTGATCCAAAGAGCAAGTTTGCTGGTTCCATTTCCCAGAGAAGGTGGCTGAAGGGAGGGAAGCAGAGTCACGTAGCTGGGGAAGGACCCACAAGCCCACAAGGGGAATGCAGCCCAGGCCTTGTGTGCACACTCAGGCTCACCGAAGCCTGTCCCCAGATCCACAAGAAGGTACACAGGAGCTAGAGGGGAAAGGGTGAATCAACGGTGTAACCTGCACGGGGTGGCATATGTGCCCAGATCACAGAGGGTGTTTTCCAAGAGTCTTAATGACAGAAAAGTGCTTTAAATTTGAAACTGAAAATCATGCTGTTGTTCCTAAATGTGTAGTAAATAATCTGTGGTGTATGTATGCACATATCCAAATGTCTGTATGGATGAATGAATATGCTGAGCATACATTCTGTGCCGAGAAAGGAAGAAATTAATCAAAAAGTTAACATTGTTTGTGTTTTCCATATTTGCTTTAGAGATCATATATAATTAGAAAGGGCAGTAAATTTTATCAGAATTTCCAGTTTCTAAGAATTAGGGCACAGTGAACAGAGTACGGTGATAGGGTCTTGGCTTACCTGGAAACTTGTACTGACTCCTTTTAAGGGCTTTGTGCATCTTCTGAAAGTTTGGGGAGAGATCAACTCCCAAATAAGGCAGACTAATAAGAAAAAGGTTTATTTACCATGCACACAAGGAGAATCACAGAGTGACAATGATGGTCAGATATTTTTATACCTGTCCTTTTGGAGGGGAGGGGAAAAGGGGGAGAACAGGTAATTCTATTTAGAGGCAATAAATGGTGCTAGGGAGGATAAATGGATGGGGGAAAGAGATTGACTTTTAAGTGACTCTCTTGCAAATTAAATTAACATGAAGCACAGAGAGTATATTTAAAGAATTTGGGCCAGGTCTGGCTGCATCCTTGATCGTCTTTCCTGCATTACATTGAGATAACAGGGAGAGAAAAAGAAGTCAATTGCCTCTGTGATCTTTTGATGGGTCAGCCCAGTTTATGTAGATAGGGGGAAAGCCCCCTCCAATGCTTTTTGATCTTGAATGGCCTTTAATTCAAAGTATGTTTTATACCTAGGAGTCCCATTTTGAGACTCCACCACCATTTTGAGGAGAAACTTCCTGAGCCCCTGCTGATGCAAAGATGAAGTCACTATTGTGCACCATTCGTTGCTGCCATGACGTCCACCTATTGTATACAGGGTTTGGAATAAATTTCTGCACATCACACAGACTTTCCTGGAGGAAACCCCCACAGTAAAAGTCAGCACAAAGAGACATGAGATCCCCATCTTTCAACATTCCTTGGAGAAGCTCACCAGGGGCTGCCCAATCTGCCGAGCTTATTGTCTGATGGAGGGATATATAGAGAGGAGTGGTTCAGGAGAGCAGTTTCCTGACATTTGGGGATCTTGGGGATTGTAGGGGTTTGGGCCAGGCACAGACCCTCTTGGTGGAGCAAAGGAGCCCCAGTCCCATGGGAACCTGAGAAGAGAAGGCCTCCATAACCCAGAGCATATTGTCGGGGTCATTGTCAGATAACTTCCTTGTGTCCCCATAGACAGTCTTTGTTCTTACAAAGCTCACAGCTTCCTAGGAAGACAGAGATGTGAGCAGAAGAGTCACAGTGCACTACGTCGTACCACCGTGGAGCTGTCCAGTCTCTGCCATGGCCCATCACTTGAATCTGCCAAGATATTATTGTTTTAAATTTTGTTGTCCCAAATTTGCTGTCCCCTGGCACAGTTGTGTCACCTGCACAGCTGACAAAGGTGTTCTCAGTTCCTTCTTGCCAATAGCCCAAGGAGCCAGCCTCACAGTAGGCCACCAGGAGGATGGGGCTGTGAAGCAATCTGTTCCTTCAGCCAGGTGTCACTCTGCTGCGTGGCGCAATCAGCTCAGACCTCTGCGGGCTTCTCACCTGCTCTACACAGGGCCTGGCCTCTGGTTGGGCCTCCCTGTTGTCTTACTGGAAGCTAATTGCCTCCAAGCCCTTACCCTCCCCTTTCTCTTCATGCCACTCTACCAACTCCCACCTTCTTTGTCTCAGCCTGAACCACCACCAATGTCATCTAACTGATCTCTTTCTCCTCCCCATCTTTCATCCTATAACCAGCATCAACTTTTAAATAGACATCTGACTGGGATATCATTCAGCAATAAAAAGGAATAAACTACTGATTCATGCTACCACATGATGAACCTCAAAAACATTATGCTAAGTGAGAGGAGCTGGAGGCAAAAGACCACATATTATATGATTCCATTTATATGAAATGTCTGGGAATGGCAAATACATGGAGACAGAAAGCAGATTAGTGGTTGCCTAGGGCTGGGGGTAGGAATAGGGATTGAGTACAAATGCACCCTGGGGACTCTTCTGGGTGATAGAAATGTTCTAACATTGGATCTGATGGTAGTCGCACAACTCTGTAAATATACTAAAAATTAGTAAGTTGTACACCAAAAGCCTGGCACATATACAAGGCAAAGGAGGGTTGATGCGTGTGGACAGGGCAGTGTTTTGGCACGCCCTCCACTGAAGTCGTTATGGTGGATTTGCAAATGACATTCATGGTATACTAATTCGTTGCTGGAGGGAAGATTCTGTTTTAAACCAGCCGTAATCCACGTATTGAAGAGACAGATCTGACCCTGTAACCATCTGCTTAATAACCTCCTTGAACCCTGTGCCTGTAAAAGAGTTGAAGGAGCTCAGGAAACTTCCCCCCAGAATGAGTATTTTGAATTAAAGGCCCTTACAGATCAACAGATGTTGGAAGGAGCTTTCCCTCTATTTGCCTAAATCAGACAGACCCATCAACAAGAATGACTGACTTTCCTTCCCTTCCCAGTTATCTCACTATATTGAAGGAAAGCAGATAAAGAATGCACCCAGACCTGGCCTAGTTAATACTTGTCTTTCAGGTTAACTTGATTTGCAAAGAGAGTCTTCTCACATCAATCTGTTTTCCCCTACCCATTCATCCTCCCGAGGGGTACAGGGTCTGGTTCTCAACCCAATTGACCTGGTTCCCTGAACCTCGTTGACCTGTTTTGTTCACTCAACTGAACTAGCCAAGTTCTGCCAAGTAGCAGATGAATAGAAAGTGCAAGTGAGTTCACACAAGCTTTAGCATAACAAAGGGGAAATTTTAATCTGTGACTAGTAAGCACAGTGCCTTTCCAGAGAGTTGGAAAGGGCTTTCTCCGGTGATGTGAAGAGACACCAACCCCAAAGCAGTATAAAGGTGTAAGTATTCTCTTCTGCTCTTTGAAATTGTTTGTGTAACTTTCTCATTGGTCTCTCTGCATTTCCAGGTACCTTTGTCCTTTTCTACTGGTCATTGATCAACTTGGTTACATCATACCTACATTATTTCCTTTCTTGGTGAAATTTGCATAGTGCTCATCTAACTGATGATTTTATCAGTACTTGGGGGTATTTGTGGTGTGCAATACTCTGGAGCCATCCATCCCATATCCAGCTATGGAAACTGTATTGTGTGCAGGACAGGTTTGGTTAATTGAGTCACAGTGTTCCCATAATCTTTCCATGGCCCTGCAGCAGGCCAGGCTTCTGTCCCATCTCCCTGGAAACCCTTTACTTCATCCCTATTCACTCCCCAGCAACTATTAATTGCCCCTAAATAGAACTACCTATACTCCCCATCTCCCTCTCCCCTCTAAAAGGAGGGTATATGAATTTCTGGACCATACTGGGATATTGCGTAATTACTCTCTAGTTATCTCCACATGGTAAATAAACCTCTTTCTCCTATTAATCTGCCCTACTGTGAGATGATCTTTCAGTGAAATTTCAGGAGCAAGAGATGTTTCCCCTCACCCTGACAGAGTGGAGGCCTCACCATGGCATCTGGCACCTTTTAGCCCCATCTGCAATCCTGCCGCCTTAAGCCCCTATGCTCCAGGTGCCCGGGATTGCTGTGGCGTCCCCAACACTGGATATATTTAATGTCTCTATCCATTTTCATCTCCACTTTCTGTCCCAGCCAAAGTTCCATTCATTCCTCAGAGGCCAGCTCAAATCCCTCATTTCAGTTCTTATATCACTTCCATTAAAGCACACTGCATGCTGTAGCCATGGCAGCTGTCTGTCAAACTAGAGTATGAACTCTTAAGGGAAGCGGCTGTGCCTTGGTCATCTGTGCATTGTCAGGGCACAGGCTGGATGTGTAATATCCTGTTCGTCCATTCAGCCGTCATCTGTTTAGAGTGGGGTTTCTCCATCTTGGCACTACTGACATCACCGGCCAGATAATTCTTGACTGTGGGTCCTGCCCTGTGCATTGTAGGAATTTCAGCAGCGTCCTTGGCCTCAGCCCGTTGGGTGTCAATAGAACCTCCCCACATCCTGATTGTGATAATCAGAAACGATCTCCAGACACTGGCAAAGCCCCTGAGTGGGAGTGGGAGCGATCGCCCTCATTGAGACCACTGGTATAGAGCCTTCTCTGTGATAAGCACTGGACTTAGTGTCCTCATTCAGGGCCTTACAAAACACGGGGACTGAGGCCAGAGCTCTGAGCCCACTCCTGGGTCTATTTGCCCAGCCGTCAGCCTGAGCTCAGGCCCATCTCCTTGGCCCACCTGCATCCCCACAAAGCCTGCCAGGATTTTAGGTGACTGTTGATTTCCTCTTACCTCTGTTTATGTTTACCTTTTATGCTCTAAATCATTTGTCTTGATGGAAAACACAGGAGTAAGACAGGAGTTGAGCAGTTTCACTTTCTTTCTGTCACCTGTGAATAGCACACTCTGTCCCTGCACCAGCTTGTTCCTTCCTCCTCCCCTGTTTTGTTTGAAACGCACTTAATAACCCCATTACTGTTGTCCTTGGGGTATCTGAGAGCCCCGGGGCAAGCTGGGGCCTGGCCTCCCTGGCACCCACCTTGCAGGTGGGGAGGGAGCTTTCGTTCTCTGCCTTGCTTATGGCTATTCCTTCTGTCCTTTGTCCTTTTAAACACCTGGCCTCCCCAGACAGTGTCCTGAGACAGCTGCACGGATCCAAGTACTGCAGTGGCTGAGAAGCCTCTGTATTTCGGAGGTCACCTCTGAAGAATGAAGTATTTATATATTCTCAGAATTTTAAAGTCTTCCATTCTTCTTGAGCCATCTTCCTTTTTCTAGAGTTTCCTGTTTTGCTGTCTTGAAATCTACTTGCTGAGGTTTATATGCAACAATTTCTTAATATGAAATACTGAAGTACTAGTAGAGGCAGATTCAAAAATAGACTGTTTGACTCTAAAGCCTATAGCATTATCCACTCTACTACCAGGTCTCCAGGTTTCTAGAATTTATTCTTAGTTTGAGTCCCACCAGACACAGAATCTGAGAAAAGGATTTGAATGCAAGTAGTTTTTTGGACGGTGATCTCAAGAAACACTGATGAAGGGAGTGGAGAAGTGTGGCAGGTAGGAGCCCGAGCTGGTGAAGTGTGTGTCATCTGCCCATCACACTGTGGGCAACCTGGGAGGCCCTGCAGGGCATGGCTCACAGCTGCCCAGCAGAGGGAAAGGAAGCTGGGGGGTCAATTCACCAAAAGTCCACCCCTGGATGACTGTGGGGAGCTTGCAGGGGCACTAACTCTGACTCTTCAGGTTGCCCTTTCTGGGCCATGCAAAGTCCCAGGAGTTCCCAGCAGACGAGGCGGGTGTGATGGATGTGAGCACACACCCAGTCTCCCTCCTCATGCTGAGTTGATGGCTATGCTTTCTCAGTTTCCTGTCTCTACCATTTCAACGTGGAAGTAGTTGTTCTTCTTCCTCCACTTACTAACAGATTAAATTGTCTACAACGGTAGAACCTTGCCTTTGGTAGAATGGAGCTCCTTTGCATGTCTGGAGAGCCTCATTGCTTCTGTGTCTGGCTCTGTGCAAACCTGGCTATGTGCTGAGCAAAGTCTCACCTGCTCTTCCCTCTGTCCTGGGATGAGATTGGAGAGGGGTGTGCACTTAACTTGGAGTTTTGCTGCTCCCAGCTGAGTACTTCAGAGGTCCCAGAGAGGCTTTTGGGGGCTGCTTTGCCCTTTGTGGAAGCACACACAGGGAGAGGCACACCTCCATGGGTGGTGTGAGCTCCCCCACCCACCCCTCACAGCTTAGGACTTCCACTATGCCCCTATCCCCAACCATGGGACCTTCCCATGACCAGCAGTGGTGTCCCCAGAGTGGGTGTGATTGTGGGTCCCTATGTGGACACCTGCTATTTTTCTTTGCCAAGAATTCCCTTTCTTGGAAGAGCTATGTCGTTTCCTCATTCCATCTGTTCCCTGTAGGCAGGTAAAGAACTGCACCACGTGCTCCAACCCAGAGATGGTCACATGATCCAGACTTGGCCTATCAGAAAGTCCTGTCCTTGACCACAGGGATTAGTTGTGAACATCCAAGCAAGGCCAGAGTTCTTTCCTGATGGAACATGCAGATCATAGGAGAGAGAGCAGTGTCTTTTCCTCTTGGAGTTGCTATGAGCTACCTAGAAATGCCTACCATGGACAAATAGTGGCTACGAGCCTCTCCCCACTCCTTGGACCTGTGGCTCACCTTTACAAACAAAGCCATGATTATGGGTGTCCATTGCAGTGAAGGTTGTGGGAGCTGTCATCTGGGCGTCCATTCTTGCTGCAGTGGGCAGTAAATCGGGGTCAATGAAGCTGTGAGAAGCATTTGAAAGCAATGGACCAGATGTTCACGTACACAGACCTCCTAGATAGAGCCTGAGGGTCCACAAAGTAACCTTAAATAAAAGTGGAGGTAGTTGGACAGGATAGTCTGCGAGTTTCCTTTCGGTCCTGTGGCAATGTGACTCGTGGAGGTTAGAAATAAGAACTTTGTGATCTATCCTCATTGGGTGAAGGCTGCTTCCAGAGACATTAACTCTTTGCTTCTCCCAGGCTTCCCTGCCTGGTCCTTGTGCAAAGTGTCAGGTGTTGGCAGTGGACAGGAGACAGAACTTGGCTTCAAATCCCACATTTTCCATGGGACCCGACTCTAGGGTCCCTGGATAAGCCAGTTAACCTCTGTGAGCCTCAATTTCTCAACCTGAAAGTGGAGGACAGTGATCCTCATAAAATGCACCGGGCAGAGCTTGGCTCATGGGAGGAACTGTGAAATCACAAGAAGTTTCCTTGTGTTGTGGGCAGCATTTTTCTGGGCAGGAACAAGACTGTGCATTTTACCCCCGGGAGGAAATGTTGAGGCCTCTTCTAATGTGGAAAAGTCCAGTAGGCAGCAGAGACCTGGATATATTAAAGGGCAGTGATGCCCCCACAGGACGTTCACTGGGGGCGTTTCCAGACTGCCGCTGCTCTGGATCCACTGGCATCTCAGGCAGGACTCACCATGCTGCCAGTGGGCAAGCACCATTTGCAGCCAGCCCTGCTTTCCAGGGCAGCTCCTCCTTACCCTGGAGGACATTTCCTCTTTTGAGACTTGTCCAGCTCACTCGGGACTCAGGCTGCAGCCCTCTCTTCCCTTCTTCTGTCCCCCACCCCCAGCTACCAGCTCAGCAGAAGGGTGCAGAGAGCAGCAGCTGAGCCGTGTGCCAGGATGGGAGTGCTCAGCCTGGGAAGCCACCCAAAGGAGCCGGGTGTTTGATCTTAAGATCATGGGAATAAGCAAGGGTCTTGCAGGCAGATTTTTGTTTTCCAAAGACAGCTGGGGCTGCTGCAGAAACAGTGGCTTTGAAGGGGCAAGAATAGAACGAAGGAACCCCTTCAGGTAGTTGCTCTGGGGAGAGGTTGGGGGGGAGGAGTGGGGACATATGGGTAGGGGTGCTGAGGGGGTGGACAGGCACCTGGCCTGGCAGGAGGAGGCATCAGGGAAAGCTGCCACATCACACTGGGTCTTGCCCGGGAAGAGGTATGGATGAGGGTCTTGGGGGAGATGGGGAACTTGTAAGGACAGTAGATTCTTGTGAGGGCAAGCATGACAGAAAGGTGGGTGGATGTTAAGAGGCCTGGCAGACCCTCTCTGCTGCAGGGAGGGCTGGGTAGGTGGCTTTCAGGAGTCAGGGCCTTCAAGGTCCACCTTGCCCTTTTCCAGAGTGCACACATCTTTTGTGGCAGGCATACAAGGTCCTGGCCACCTTGGCCCACTTTGGAACAGCTCTGAAGGGCAGTTGCAGCTTCAGTGCTCCTGTGGTATCACTGGGGACATGGCCGCAGCTTGGCCTCTCTCTCTGCCCAGTCTCGCTTCCTTCTCTGCCCTTTCTCAGATGTCCCCCCCAGATAAACATCCGGCTCTCCAAGTCCATCCCCAAGTCTGCTTCTCGCTGCCCCCCCAGCGAATCACACCCCTTTGCGGTGACCCCTGCGCGCTGCTCACATGCAGAGGAGCCGTCTGTGTTTCCACCCCTTGAATCGAGCTGGCCTCTTGACTCGCCGTCACCAAGGGAACTTGCAGAGGCAACTGTCTTCGGAGCCCAGGGGTGAATGACCTGCGGTTCCACGTTTGCTCTTGGAACTCAGCTGCGGTGGAAACAAGCCCAGGCGGTCCCGCCTAGCCTCGGTCGGGCCACCCAGCAACACAGCTGGAGCAGATAAGCTACCCGTGCTGAAACAACCGAATTCTGACCCATAGAATTGCAAGTAATAAAATGATTATTGTTTGACGCCCCTGAGTTTTGGAGTGGCTTGTCATTCCGCAAAAGAGAGCTGGAGCGGCGCAGCTGTACGACAGGAAGGAGCGCGGCTGGGGTCAGGCGGGGGCGCGCACGCAGAGGGCGTGGCCTCGCGGCCAGCCACCGGGGTCAACGCAGCCCTGCCCTCGTCTGCACCTAGCGGGGGGTTCTGTTCTATCATCCCTGAGACCATCAATGCTGATCTCATTTGCACTCTTGGAACGGGGACGTGCCAGCACTATTACCTCTTAAGCTCTGTGTCTGTGGAGAGAAGCGACTTCCTGCCAAAGGAGCAAATGAGGCCCAGCCTTCTGCAGAAACATCCATCGTCCTGTGCTGCTCCAGGCAGGATCCCAGCGTCTAATTCCCTTACGCGGGCGCTGGCTCAGAGCGCATCCATCTTCACGAGGTCATTATTCATCTGATTATTTTCATGCCGTCCCAGTGGGGAATGAAAGCCATCAATAAATCACAAGGTTGCTGCAGATTAGACTAAATGACCCGGGCAGAGTGCTGGCTGTGCCAGTCGCTGTGACCACGAAGGCCGGAGCCACCCGAGTACAGCGCTCCTCCAAGGCGGAAAACGTGCACCCTTTTCTTGCCCTGACATTGGTCTGCCTCCCCGCTTGTCCTCAGCATCCTCATTTCCTTTAGTGTTATTAAAATCTGCCAGCACAGGAGCCCTGGACATATCAGAAGACCCGAATTTAGCCTCTGCTTTAGCTGGCCGCTTGGCCTCTCTGAAGCTTTGGGTTCCTCATTTGTGAATCAGCTAGAAATCAGCTAGAAATCAGCTAAATGAGAAAGTGTGACATTTGCACATTGTAAGTGCCGTTCAAATGTGCGTGTGGCGTCATTATAGCCATTGTTTCAGAGTAACCAGAAGGTGTTGAGGGGCCATGGGAGGAATGGACTAGACTGGTGCCGGGAGCAATCTCCTACGATTTCTTAAACTTCAGTTTCCTCATGTTTCAAATGGACCCAGTGGTATTTGCCCCATCAATTTCAGAGAGCAATGGTGAGGCTCAAATGGAATAACAGTTAGGGGAGCCCTTTGGCAAAGCATTAGGCTGTACACATGTAAGATGGTTACTCAATCACTCCTTCTCTAAAGGCTGTTGTTTTTGTCTTGCTTGTTTTGTTTTTGCCCATCTTCCTATTTCTTTGGTTTTCAACATTATTGAGAGTCTTCTCCAAGAATTCCTGCAATAATCAAGGAAATGTGGGCTAGTGGGGATTTTTGGAAGGAAAAAGGACCTACCATTACTGAGGTCTATCAGAGCGTGTCAGGTTTCCCTCTGTCACCTCATTTACCAGCCCTTGAACGTGGGCACAAAGGACAGGGCAGGTTATTCTGAGCGGCCAGTCCCTCATCAAAACCACAGACCTGGGATTTGGGCTCAGGTCTGTCCTATCACACCAAGTGGAGACTCAGGACCTCTGTTTTTCTTTCATTACTGGTGCCCCCAACTTATCCACATTTTGACTCCACCTCCATTTCTGACTTTTCTTACTACAATTAAGACTTTCTTACTAGATTGATGTATGGATGCCAATGTCATATGAAGTTATTGATAGCCAGGACAATCAATGGTGACAAAGACAAACTGATCCACGAGATAAAAAAATGTTCCCATGAATGCATTGTATTTATGAGCCCCAGAACTAAGAAACCACTTTAGTAGAGCTATAATCTCTCTATGAAATATTCGAGATTGTAAATTTTTTTTAAACAAAGGATGGATTGGTCAGTTTAGGAAGAGAATGGGTTGACATATCTATTGAATCCAAGGGAGCCCAGTAAGTAGCACCTTCCTATCCTACGTATGTTTCTGAATAAGAGAAACAAGATAAAAGAATAAAGCAGATAAATGCCAAAATAGCTCCTTTATTAATACTGTACCTGATATTTGGGGTTTCTAATCCTGAACCTCAGGCTTTGGTAGATTGTACCCACTCAGAAGCATTGGCCTGTGAATTTTTGTTCCTTGAGGAGCATAAGAGAAGATGTGCTTCCTTGGGCAACCTGTGCCAGAGAGAAACGCATGTGTTCTTCCCAGCAAAGCCAGAAGTGTTACAAAGAATGGTGCCCCTTACTTAGAATGATATGAGAAAAGAATAATCTTTCCCTCCTAACAATGGCAGAGTTTGAGGAAAACTGCAGGGCTGTAGAATTATCTAGCAAATAATATTTTATTGATGAAAAAATGCAGTCCAAAATGAGTATTTTTGGTTGATAAAACAGGAATTAAAGAATGAAAGAAGACAAAAAACATTTCTCCTTCTTCAGCAATTACCATTTAATAAATGTCAACGACATTCTTATAAACTGAATAGGCAAGGAAACCCCAATTTTGAGCACATATTTGAAATCTTTGTAAAAAACAATGCCTATGCTTTCTCCTGAAGTTTAGAACAGGAAGGAGAGGAAATACTTTAGGCCCAGACTTTATTTGACTCCTATTTTAAGAAAAGAGCCAGTCCATCTCAGGTAGAAAAATCCCACCCAAAGCATTTATGTTAAATACTTTTCTCTTAAAGCAAAATGTTGTGGCTTATATTTTGTCTGAATGTCACATTTGAAAAACAAATAGACTTGACTTCTTATAATGAATGACTTGATAATTTGAACTCATTCTCCCTCCCCACCCCCACAGCACAATAAGAAAACACAGGCAAAATACCATAAAAACATTTGCATGAAGATTCTAGTCAGCTGCTATGATAGCAAGGTATATCGGAGAATGACAGAAACCCAGAGAGTAAATTCCAAATTTAGAGTTTTTGGAGTATGCTCCCTGACCAAACTGAATTAAATGTAAAATCAATAACAATAGGAAAAACTCACATTTTGGAGACTAAACAATGTAATTGTACTAAATGAATCTTTTAACTTAATTTTTGAATTGTCTGCTACTAGTATATAAATTATAATCCATTTTTGTATATTATACTTTTATCCTGCAGTTTTGCTAGAAGCTCTCTTGCAGATTTCTTGGAGTTATTTATATAAACAATCATGTAACTTGCAAACTGAGGCAGTTTTGCTTCTACTTTTCTGTCTGTACACCTTTTTTCTCTTTTTCTTGCCTTATTGAAATGGCTAGAACCTCTAGTACAATGTAAAATAGTAGCAATGAGAGTTGCATCTTTGCCCTGTTCCAAGATGTAGGGTTAAAGCATTCACTATTTCGCTCTCAAGGATGATGTTGACTGTAGGTTTTTCATAGATGATCTGGTAACAGTTTAAGGAGGTTCTTTTGCCTCCTAGTTTACTGAGAGATTTTTTTGTAAACGAATTTTAAAGTTTTTCAAATGCATTTCCTGCATCTATTGAAATTATCGTATTGATTTTTTTCTTTCTTTATTCTGTTAAGATGATGAATTAAATTGATTGAGTCTCAAATGTTAAACAAGTGGTTCTCAACCTTCCTAAAACCATGACCCTTTAATACAATTCCTCATGTTGTGATGACCCCCAACCGTAAAATTACTTTCATGCTAAGTGGTTTTGCTTAGCACATTTTGCTTAGACATTGGTTTAACCAAATTACACAAATTTAGATGTTGTATTTTCATTATCATACAATCTGAAACATTTTTTAATTTTCTTGAAATTTCTTCTCTGCTGTAAATTAAAGAACATAGCTGAGGGAAATTAAAGATCTAAATAAATAGACATGTATCATGTTCATGTTTCATGCAACACAATGTTGCTAAGATATCAATTTTCAAAATGGGATGTTGAATCTATGGATCAATGATTTTCAACTGGTGTGCCACAGCACACTGGCGTGCTGTAAAAATATTTAAAGATCATGAATTAAATTATTTTTGAAAGAAGTTCAAAGCACAGTGAGTATATTCTTTTTTTTCAATTCTTTTTTTGATCAACATAATTTAAGTGTGCTGCACAAGTTTGGCTATAGGTTCAAGTGTGCCGTCAGATAAAAAAAGGTTGAAAAACACTGCAATGGATCAATGTAAATACAACCAAGATTTTTAAAACTACCAATTGACAAACTGATTTTTAAAGTTTAAAATTGCAAAGAATCATAAATAGTGAATGCAATTTTGTGAAAGAAGAAAAAAATTAGATGACTTAAACTATTTAACTTCAGGACTTACTATAAAGCTATAATAAACAACACTGTGTGGTATATAGACATATAGATCAGTGGAACAAAAGAGAGTCAAGAAATAAACTCACACATATATGACTAATTGCTTTTTGAGAAAGGTACCAAGTTAATCCAATAGAATATGGGTAGTCTTTTCAACAACTGGTATATACATACATCAGCAATCATCAAACTGTACACTTAAGATAAAAATGGGGTCTTATATTTAAAACATATTCACTTATATTCAAAACATATAATGAAGTCTTATAAGTTGATGAGAAAAAAAAGTAAACAAAATAAACACCTAATGGAAAAATGAGCAAGAGGCCAGAATAGACACTTCAAAAACGGCTAATAAATGTACAATGTCTGACAATTTAGTTCTCAAACTTGCTACTGTGTGCTTATATTAGCAGCACTGCACTTACAGTTCAGTAAGGTTTCATGGCCATAGTATGTCAGTGTCTCACAGTTGTGTTCATGTTGATGTGTGATGGTGTCTTACTGAGTGGCATCATTATTATTGCATGGTTTTGTGTGCCCTTGGGGAATGTTGGAGCTTAAACTAGAGCAAGGAACAAACATTTGTAAGTTTCTTGTTAAACTTGGCATGAGTGGAAGTGGCATCAGAGACGTGTTAGTTTAAGTTTCTGGGGATAATGCTATAAAGGAAATGGAGTAAATGTTTTTCTGAGGAGAGAGAAGGTATCACTGATGAAGAGAGGAAAGGGCATTCAGTAATGATAAACTGACAAAAACATTGCAAAAATTCATCAAATTGTGCATTAAAATCATTGACTGACTGGGAGGAGCACAGCAGACCAAATAAACGTCAACAGAGAAACAAGAAAATCTTGGCCAACAACTCATGGCTCTTGCATCACAGCAATGCACCACCTCACACAGCACTGTCTGTGAGGGAGTTTTTGGCAGTAAACAAATAACTGTATTCATCCTCACCTGATCTGGCCCCCACTGATTTTTTTCTTTATGCTAAGATAAAGGAAATATTGAAAGGAGACATTTTGATGACATTCAGAACATCAAGGGTAATACAATGACAGTTTTGATGGAAATTCTGGAAAAAGAGCTCCAAAATTGAAATTGCTTTGAAGCATGGACTAAGTACTGATGTTGGTGCACAATTTCCTAAGGGGAATATATTGAAGGTGATATTCAGCAATGAGGTGTGTAGCACTTTTTCTAGGATGAGTTCATAAACTTAATCATCAACTTAATATATGCATCTTCATTTTCAGGAAAGTGCAATTTAAAACACATAGAAGCATACACTTAGCTATCCACTAGAATGAATAAGATAAAAAGGTTGATCATACTAATTGTGATGTTGGTGGGAACATAAACTGGTAAAACCACTTTGAAAAGCAGTTTTTTATCTATTAAACTTGAAGACACACATACTCAATGGTTCAGCAATTCTGTCCTTAAATATGTATACAACAAAAGTGTGTGCACAAGTGCATCGAGACATACGCAAGAATATTTAGGGTAACATTACTCATAATAGTCCAGATGGACAACCCAAATGTTTATCAACAATAGAATGAAAAAATTAAGTGTGAGCTATTCCTACAAAGACATTCTCACAGCAAAGAAAATGATTAAGGTACAACTTCACATAATATTGTGGATGAATCTTGCAAGCATAACGTTGAGTGAACAAAGCTAGACCCCAAATAAAAAATACTAAATGATTTCCACTTATATATTGTTAAAAAAAAAAAAGGACCAAACTAAATTAAAGTGTTTAAGAATCCATGCTTAGTTGATAACACTAAGAAAAAGAAGAAAGTGGTTACCATGAAAATCTGTGTATCAGTCTGGGCCCCAGCAGGAAGTAGAACCCTATGATATTGTAGAAGGCAAGATTAACAGGGGGATTAGACTTACGTAGTTAAGGGAGAAGCTGAAGAAGTGTAGGTTCAGAAAGAAGACGTAAAGGATAGAGAAGAGCTACTAAACAACCACCTGTAAGACTGTCTGGCATAGAGTAGACACACCAGAGCTCTCTGGGAGGTCCAGAAACCAGGCGTGGAGGCTGCTGGGGGAGGACGGGGAAGAGCAGCTGCTGGGGGAGGGAAGAAACCAGTGAAAGTCTGGTGCCTCTGCACTGCTCCATGAGTGAGTTTGCAGCTAAATGTCTGGTTGTGAGCTGGGGTCACTGTTGATTCTGCATAGCTAACATTTGAAAGGAGGACAAGGACAGGGACTCTGTGTCTGTCGGTCACTATATTTAACTAAGGCAGCCTTCATAGAGCAAGACCTGTTCACGTCTGCCTTCCAAATCTTGCATAAGAAAAAAAGGAGGCGGCAGCAGTGTTGCGGGGCAGGGGAAGGGACAGCTCTGATTGAATTATTCTAACGGGTAACTCAGGAATTCTGGAAAGCCCAATTCCAGCTTAGCCAAGTTGACAGAATCTGAACCCCATAGTTAGAGGCTGGCTCCATTTGCAGGGAAGGTCGATGCTAATGATTGAGGGAGCACTTAGGAACTTCCTGGGGGCTGACAATGCCCTATTTCTTGCCCTGTGTGAGGACTAATGGCTGCTCACTTTATAGCTACACATTTTCATTTTGTAGACTTACTGTGTATAAAATTACAAGATAAAACTGTGAAACAAATAAAAAGCAACTGTAAAGCATTTCTTCCCCATTCCACCTTCTACTCTGAAGCAACTAGGGCGTTTGTGCGGATTCTTCCTGGAGAGGGGAAGGTAACAAAAGTGCAAAGAAACAAGAATTAACCTCACCCCCTGCCTTGACTTTTTGCATTTCAAAACTTAAGCCCTTCTCCACTATGCTGTGTTGATAAATGTCAATAGTGGACTTGGATTAAAGGAAAACCCAGACACAGACATTACCTGGGTAAATCAAACAGTGTTTACTCTTCTAAAGCAAACAGAAGGAGGCCATGCAGTCAAGACACAGGGCAAGGAGACGAGTGACATTGTTTGAGACAGGTAGCGGTACACACATGATTATCTCTCTCTCGTGCCTGACAATGTCCAAGCCAGGGTCATATCCGACCTTCTGGAAGCTCAGCTGCCCCCATTTGCTTTGCGTGCTGAAGATGAACGCAGTTCTGTTTACTGAAACCAGTGCTGTTGGCATCACTCAATCAAGGAAGATACTTTCAGCTGTAAAAGTGGGGCAGTTCTGCAGGGGTTGGTGTGATTGTGTGTCAGGGACGACCTCTCCTGAGCCACACACACGACCCTTGTCAGTCTCAGGGTTGCACCCTGGGGAGTATGATTACATGTTCTATACAGTATGATTCAGTCCACTTAGGCAAAAAGACAATTCTCTTTTACCATCCTTTGCGCCCCCACTTTCTGAAACAGCCCAGGCTCCATGCATGGCCCAGCCCAGTGTTGTGGGCTAGAACCGAGGTTAGCTGTCCGGGGCTCTCTAGAAATCATCTAACAGGCTCTTAGACCAGGCGTAGGACACATTATAAAAGTACGTCAGGGGTACGAACAAGGCTCTTGCCACCTCTCTCTGCCAGTCCTCCAGATAAGAAAATTTTCTCTGGGCTGGGGTTAGGCAGAGGGAGTTGGGAGGTGTGGCATTGTAAAGCATGGTCTCCCAGCTCCCAAGGACTCCTCTGTATGCGGCTCCACGACAATGACTTTGCAACTGAGTTTCCTTGTTGCCAGTGGCTCCTGGGTAGGGTCACCAGCAGCGGATGCTGAAAGGAGGCTGGACGACAGGAGGGGCGAAGAGATGCCCCTTCTGGGCGCTTGCTGCTCCCACCCGGCCGCAGAGCTGGCTCCAGCTTGCACTGTTGCTGAGTTCCCACAGTCAGCCCATCACGCCTGCAGAGGCACAAGCAGCATCCAGGCAGTGTCCCCTCCTAAGGGGCCGGAGGCCTAACTCAGACCTTCCCTCCGAGCTCCTGTGGGGCAACAGCAGGCAGCTCTTGCCCCCTCCTCAGAGGTCCAGGTCCCAGCTCTGTGAGACCCTCCTCCAGTTTCCCGAGGCCCCGAGACAGCAGGCTGTTACCCTCTTCTGAGAGGTGTGTGGCCCGTTCTGTGAAGGTCCTGGGTTCTAATACCCTCACCTCTCCCTTTGTTCTGCCAGTCCTCAGAGCGGGAGCTGCCTCCTGCAGTTTCTGTGCTTGTATCGGATCGGTTTCCTTTCCCGCCTTTTGGTTCTTTGGTCCCTGTCCAGCCAGTTCCTTATACGAAATCCTCCTGTTGACTGCTAATGGGCATGGTTCTATTTCTAAGGGTGGGAGATGAAAATGTTCTGGAATTAGGTAGTGGAGATGGCTGCACGACCTTGTGAATAGACTAAATATAGTCAAACTTCCCTTTAAAAGCATGAATTTCATGATATGTGAGTTACATCTTATTAGAAATATAAATTCTCTATGTTGAAGTACCTCCCTGGTTGATATAGCACTAATGAAGGAGAGTATGGCAATTAATTCTCTGCCAACTTGGTCATTGCTCTCCTTTTTTTCCGTGAAGATGTTTTGGACAAGATAAATATTTAAATTGATGTACTGGCTGGGTGTAGTGGCTCATGCCTGTAATCCTAGCACCCTGGGAGGCTAAGTTGGGTGGATTGCTTGGGCTCAGGAGTTCAAGACTAGCCTGAGCAAGAACAAGACCCCATATTTACTAAAAAGAAAAATTAGAAAAAAAATTAGTCTGTAGTCGCAGCTACTTGGGAGGCTGAGACAAGGGGATAGCTTGAGCCCAGGAGTTTGAGGTTGCTGTGAGCCATGATGCCATGGCATTCTAGCCAGGGTTACAGAGTGGGACTCTGTCTCAAAAAAAAAAAAATTGATGCAATTTGAGTAGAGCAGATTACCCTTCCTGATGTGGGTCGACTATTCAGTTGAAGGCCTGAATAGAACAAAACGAGGGGTCTCCCTGAGCAGGAGAGAATTCTCCAGCTGACTGCCTCCGGACTTGAACTGGAGCATCAGCTCTCCTGACACTTTGGCCTGCAGGCCCACCCTGCAGATTTTGGACTTTCCAGCCTCCATAACTGTGTGAACCAATTCTTCATAATAAATCTTTTTTATATATACAGAGGGTGCCAAAAAGTGCATTCACAGTTTAAGAAAGGAGTAATCATTATTAAAATTGTAATATTCAACACATAGTGAGAAGAATACAAGTCACATTTGACTTCTGCAATTAAAAGAGGAGCTCAAAGCGGTCACTATCAGTGTCCAGGCACTTCTGATTATGGTGGGCTATGGCATGAGCAACATTGACCAAAGTGCCCACGAGGATGGCTGTGCATGCTGTTTCAGTTTCCTCCTGAAGTACCCCCAGTGTAGCCAGTTCCCTGTGGTCAGCACATCTTTTAAGGTCTCCCATAGGTGGAAGCCGAGGGGTGTGAAGTCAGCAGAACATGGGGGAATCTTAGCCACACCTCTTTATCCTATCCACTATCCTGAAAAATTCTCACTGAGCTCAGCTCTCACATCTTCATGTCTTGGTGGGAGTGCGGTGGGCTCCATCTTGTTGCAAGTTAAAATTAATTATTCCCCCAAAGTGTATGAATTGCAGGTAAAGTGGATGTGCCTAACATGTCTGGGTACACTTGATTAGTAATACTACCTTCAAAAAAGAATGCTCCAATCGGTCCTCTTAATAACAGTCCACACCAGATGCTGAGGTCTGATAAATTGACTTGTTTTTCCTCATGGTTGTGTGGAATTGTTAGGCATGTCAGAGGTCCTGTGGTGTACTCACACCCCCATTGTCATCGTACTTCCACAATGTTCCTGAATTTCAAATACCACTTCAAAATGGTCTTGTGCTCCTGGAATGATAACTGTGCTTCTGCCATTTTCTTTAACTATGGCATGGTGACACTAGCATTCATTTGATTAATGCCATCTTTTGAGTGAACGTCATACTGTACATGGCTACCAGAATTGAATTCAACTTTTTTAATACACAGATAACATCTCTTAAAATGTATCCGTGGTGTGTACAGACACACGCACACACACACACATATCCTATTGATTCTATTTTGGGGGAGAACAGTGATGAATCATGAGAGGTAACCGTTTGTGGTGGGTCCCAGGGAGAAGAAAACGAACCCTGATGAGGCCTTAACAGATTCATGGGATCTGAGGGTACAGGCTCCTGTTAGAACTTCTAAAGGTGGCAAGATCCCAGAGAACTGAGGGTTGTGCTGGGCGTCTAGATGGAGGGGTGGGGGGTCTCACAGCATTTCTCAATCCCCTTCATGCAACCACAGAGTGATTGGCAGGAGCTTGACAGAGGAAGAGAAGTAGCAGAGAGAACTCTGAGGTCTATCGGATGAGGATTAAATGAGACAACGGGTGTCTTAATGCCACGGTCTGTCTCAATGATGTTGAGGACTTAATAGATTGCCCCTGTGCCTTGAACCCTATTTCTCTGCAAGTCCTTTATGACTCAAATTCCACCCCAGAGAAAGTGAGATGAGTCCCCAGGTGAACTGAAATGAAGTTACTTTTATTCCAGCAGAACAAGGGCTTCAAAAAAAAAAAGTTAATAATAATCAGTTCGGTTTTGGGATAGTAAAGGAAGTATTCTTTCTTATACTTTTGCATTTGTGAACTGGGATTAACAAAAAGTAAAAGATTTTCTTTTATTTATTTTTGGGAGAACATGTGGTATTTTTGTGGTATGGCATGAAATGAGTTTTCAGAAATAAAACCTTCATGTGTAACTCTGCAACTTAAGTGTCCAGGAACCATTATATACAAAGGTCAAGGACAACCGGACAGCTGTTATCAAAGTTATTATGGTGACTGGCTATGGGCAGAGAATTTGAAGATCTTAAAAACATAATCTAAAATTACGAAGAAGAATAAATGTCCCCAAATAGCTATCAAGTTTAAAAAATAAGAGCACAAAGAGAGCCGTTGTTATGTTAGACAGAAAGATATGAAATCTTGAGTCAACGCCCTGGAGAGGAAAACCATGTGGTTCCTGTATAGAAATGGGCAAATCGATGCAGGGAAAGAAGAGAGAGGCCTCCAAGCAGACTCACATGCCTGGGAATCTGGTGTGTTAAGAGTATGCCACAAATAACCTGGGAAGGAACAGATTGGTTATTAAATGGCATTGGAGAAACTTGCTCGCTGTGAAGAAGTTGAATTCCTACTTCTTACCCCATACAAATGTGAATCCCCCTAGATTTGAAATATGAAACTACAAAACTAAAAGGATAAATTGTGGAAACACAGCTTTTCAATATACGGAAAGAACTTCACACATAAGATCCTCAAAACCTTTCTCCTTAGGGAAAAAATGAATGCATTTGATGACAACAAAATTAAAGATTTTATAACATGAAGGTCTTCATAGTTGAAATTAATTAATAG
Organism: Loris lydekkerianus; assembly: GCA_963574355.1. Classification (NCBI taxonomy): domain Eukaryota; kingdom Metazoa; phylum Chordata; class Mammalia; order Primates; family Lorisidae; genus Loris; species Loris lydekkerianus. The sequence goes on along the minus strand of CAUYPK010097229.1, from coordinate 24,832 downwards.
GTTACAGATTGAGAAGTATTTTAACAATGTCAAAAATTACTGGGACAAATGAGGAATATTGACTATAAACCCTTAATTAGACATTGGTACTACATATATAAATGTTAAATTTATTGAGTGAGGAAATTATATTATGGTTTATATAGGAGAAGGTCTTTGTTCTTGGGAGATTTACACTGAAATATTTAGGGGAGAAATGCCCAAATGTCAGGAATTGACTTTCAAATATTTCAACAGAATGTATGTCTTCACAATAATGTAAATGTACTTAATATTACTCAGATATACACTTAAAAATGGTTATGATGGTAAATTTTATGTTACATATCAAAAAATAAACAAAAAAACCCAACCTAGATCCCAGCCCAGAGGACTGCAGTTGGCAGGGAGCTGTGTTACATTCAAAAAAATAGGCGAGGTGCAGTGGCTCATGCCTTTAATCCTATCACTCTGGGAGGCTGAGGTGGGTGGATTGCCAGAGCTCAGGAGTTCAAGACCAGTCTGAGTCAGAGTGAGACTCCCATCTCTACTACAAATAGAAAAACTAGCTGGGCATTGTGGTGAGTGCCTATAGTCCCAGTCACTAGGGAGGCTGCAGCAATAAGGGTCACTTGAGCCCAGAAGTTTGAGGTTGTTGTGAGTTATGATCCCCTGGCACTCTACCCAGGGTGACAGAGTGAGACTCTGCCTCAGGAAAAAAATGTGTGGATATATGTATATGTACACATACAAACAGGTATATATGTATATAATAGGCATATACGTGTACATGTGTATATACTTATCCATCTATATCTATACTTATAGAAGAGCAATAGAAAGCATGGGTGGAAAAATATTAATAATAAGTAAATCTATTATAATACATAATTTATTTACTTATTTTTTTGAGACAGAGTCTCACTTTGTCACCCTGGGTAGAGTACCATGGTGTCACAGCTCATGGCAACCTCAAACTCTTAGGCTTAAGCGATTCTTTTGCCTCAGCCTCCCAAGAAGCTGGGACTACAGGTGCCTGCCACAGTGCCCAGTTATTTTTTTTTTGTTGTCGTCATTGTTGTTTAGGAGGTCCTGGCTGGGTTTGAACTCACCATCCCCTGTGCATGTGGCTGGCACCCTAAGCACTGAGCTACAGGCGCTGAGCCTTATATAATTTTTTTTTAGTTAAAAATTTTTCAAAGTAAAAAGTTGGAGAAAGCAATAAAGCCACGTAGAGAATATGTAAGAGAGTCCTGAATATCAACAATCAAAAGATGAAGAACAATACAGGGAAAGGGGCAAAGGAAGTGAACAGGCGACTCACAGCAGGAGAACCTGATTAGCCAACAGTACATCTTCATGCACGTGTCTTCAGATGCCCAATGTCCCTGGTAGTCACAGAAAGGAAAAACTAAAACCAAAACAGGATGCACATTACACTCACCAGGTTGACAGACTTTGGAAGCCACGTAATGCCAATTGTTGGTGAGGCTGGGAGCCAGGAACCCTTATCATGTGAGTCCAGTGGTCTTAGAGAGTGGTCTGGCAGCACAGAGTAAAAATGGGTATACATCCATCCTAGGATCCAGATATCTGCTTTTAAATGACATACACCGTCAGTGGGACTCAGATACGAAGATGTCCATTACATAGTGTCATTTGCCCTCGGTAGGCTGGAAAGCCACCCTATCACTAGAGGAATGGATTAGGCAAACAAGACAGACACCTGCCAGTTGGAGGCCTTGTTAGAATAAGAAACCAGAACTTCAGCATGATCCCAGAGAGGGGGCCAGGAGGCCCGGAATGGAGGGATCTTCCGTATTACAGTGATTTTCAACCAGTGTGCTGTGAGAGAATCTCAGGTGTGCTGAAAGATCATTCGTGAAATTATTTTCTAACAAATTTCACAGCACAGTAAGTATATTCTTTCTTTACTCTCTTTTATCAACATAATTTAAGTGTGCCAGGGAGGTTTAACTGTAAGTTCAAGTGCGCCATGAGATTAAAACAGTTGAGAAACACTGCTCTATAAGGATTCAGGACTTGGGGGAGTGGAATTAGCTTGAATTGAGGAAAATAAATACAATTATGTTTATTGTGTATTTAAATTTATAAATAGAGATTTATTCCTACTACGTGGTTATTAGCTGCCATTATGCTCCCCAACTCCCCAGGAACCAAACAAAAGATAACCCAAAGGATTCGACTCATAAAGGAGGAATTTTAGGCACAGGACAGTCTAATGAGGGGATATCTCTGCATATGGAGGCTGGGAACTCCCATGGTTCAGCACATATGAGATTTTATGCATGTTCTAAAAAAAGATTTTCAGAAATTCTGGTATTTCTGTTTCTTAAGATGAAAGTATAACTGTGTCCTAAAAAACAATACCTACTGTTAGGATGGCTGCTATGGGCCTGCACAGTGTGTGGGGATGTATGTCCCTGCTGGGACCCTCGGGTGGGATGGAAGGCAATTAATTGCATTGCATTCTTCATTCCAAGAATAAGGAGCCTTTTCAAGGAAGAAAAACAAATGAGTGTTCTTTTGTTCTGTAGAAATTCTGTATACAGAAAATACATTTACTGAGTAGTTCATTTATGGTATAAGATAAAAAAAACAACAACAACCTTATTTTTTAGCCCTCAAAGGAACTTAAATCGCAATGCCTTTGTCTTTCTGCCTTTAAAATAGGGGCTGGTATTGAACTTGCTATAACCAAAGTGAGGGCACGGAGAAGTTTTGTGTTCTGAGCATCAGTGGAGTCTTTGCTTCTTGAATTTATGTAGGGACAGAACTTTGGCAAGAGAACTGTTCCTAGCAGTGGGTATCTTCCAACAAGAACCTGTTCTGATCCGTTTAGGCTCTGAGGAAGTGGGTCAGGAGGAGAGGATGGAACTGAATTGGACTGAGCAGCAGCCATGTGTAAGGGCCTGGGCCATGCCTTCTGTCTGGTCTCTTTCGTATTTCACCCTTCTTCTCCTGAAGCAGGCATCACTCCTGACCCAGGTTACAGATGAGAAGACTGAGGTCTAGGGAGAGTAAAGCAACTTGCCCAAAGTCACATAGCCTGAGGTCACGCAGCCAGGACTTGCTAGGATCCCAGCCCTGGTAATTTCTGCCATGCTGGGCTGCCAAAGGCAAACAAAACTGAAAATATTTTGAAACTTTATCCCAGGCTTTAAAGGGCTCCAGCCAGTTTGTCTGAGCTCATCTTGAAGGTATGCCCACCCTCCTTAACATTCACTGACACCTTGAAGCAGTTAGTAGAAATTAACTACAGGAACAATTACTGTTCCAAATTGAGTGTGTGAATTTCAGGTCATGTAGATACCCATTTTTTTTTTTTAATTTTGTCATGATTTTATAGTATTTATTTATTTATTTTGTTGCAGTTTGGCGGGGGTGAGGCTCAAACCTGCCACCCTGGGTAGATGGGGCTGGTGCCCCACTCCCTGAGCCACAGGTGCCACCCTAGATTGCCATTTTGTAGGCAGACTTTATTACTATCCCAGCTTTGGGTTCAAAGTGTCATGTTCACTGCAAAATGAAAAAAATAAAAAAGGTCCCCTGCAGTCACTGGGGCCCTCCTGGAGGGACACTTAGCTGCCAGGTGACACTTAGCCATTGCCCAGAAAGATGAAGCTGGAGCAATGTGGTCTGGCTTCCAAGCTCATCAGAGCCTGATTTTGAGGCTGTTTGCCTCTAATGTTTCAAAATTCCTGGTCTTTGGGGGAGGTAGAGGCATCAATAGCAGACCAAGATTGATGAAAAGTTAAATATTCAACTTGACATTCACTGAGAGTGATGAGGGAGGAAGCTTTAACAGCACCGCAAGCGAGTCTCCTGAAAGAAAATGTCAGGCAGGCTACTTTTTTTTCTTGGACTTTCTTTCCTTATCGCCCCCATCCACCTCCTGACACACGGAAATTTTGCTTATTTAAACTTCAGGACAGTTGCCAGCCAGGCAGGAAGAAGAAGTTAAATTAGGATGGCTCCAAAGCTTTGGTTTTCAGACTCTAATAAATGAGGTGAATGATAAGGCATTACCGCAAACCCAGGAGAGGGCCACTTTTAGAGAGATTCTTCCTGCCTGAGTCGGCATTGGCCTTGGTGGGGTCTGGGGTCCTGGGAGGCAGGGAGTCTCAACAGCAAGGCTTTGGGCATGCGTGTGTTCTTAGTTCTGTCATATTTTAGAATGGAAAGGAGAAATCCGATCCAAAAGTGGATTCAATGTAATTAGATCCAGCAGAATCGTTCTGTCTCCAGATGAAGTTTGTTTCAAGCAGACCAGCTTTGCAGGGATGTTGCTGAAAACCCTGACTGTCCTATTGAGGAGATAACAAGTCTGCATGCTGTTAGTTCGTGGCTCATTTGGCTGTGCCTGGTGTTAGATTCTATGTGATTATAGGGCATTCCCTTGGGTTTTTTTTCTAAAAAGGGAAATGACTCATGTGCTATGGCCCTGTTACTTACAGAAGTACAGCAAGGTCTCATAAAGAAAGTTTAAAATTTTGATGTTTGAAATTGAGACTATAAATTTTTATAGCTGGTACTGTCTATGCATCTATCTATCTATCTAGGTACCTACCTACCTATCTAATTATTCAATAAGTACTTATTGACCACCTACTATCTGCTGGTTCATGGGAAAAGCCCAAGACAAGCATTCTTGCAGGCCCCAGGGACCAACACTTGAATCACCTCCAAGAGCTTATTAAAACTGTGGGTCCCAGGCCCCTCTTCCTGGAATTCTGCTTCAGCAGCTACTATTCATTAATCACTTACTATGCACTAGGCCAGGTATGTAATCTCATTTAATCTTTACAACACCCATTCCAAAGAGGAGCAATTATTCTCTTCATTTTATAGAAGAGGCTCAGAAAAGTTGAATAATTTCCCCCAAGTCTCACAGCTATTAGCAATCAGATCCTAACCCAGATTGATCTAAATCCAAAGCTGATGCTCTTTCCATCATATGGCCCTTTCCTTAATCGTGGCTCTACCCCAGTCCTGATGCCAGCCCACCAGCTGGCAATAACCCCAGTTAGTTATGCTGGTGATGGTTATCCTTCCTGTGGGCTGGATTTGGGTCTCCCTTGATATTTGCTGTTGCATTGTCTGCTGGCTGGAAGCATTTGTTTCCAAAGACCAGTGTCTGCAGGGGGAGGTTTAAATTCCTTGGCTTGGTATCCAAGGCTTTCTACAGTTTGGCTTCCTCTCCCTTCTTCCTTACCCCTCCACAAGCCTTCAGGCCCAGCTGGTCTGTGCTCTGTCTTTTGAATGTCAAAAGATTGTTATGGTAAGAAGCTTCTTTCCTCCTTTCAAAGGCCTGCCCTTCCACCCACTTTCCATCCTATTTTCTTGCCTTCAAGGACTTTTCTCCTTCAGTTATCCTCTTTTCCCTGCACTATTCATCTCCCTCTCTGCAGCATCTCTTCAGCAGGTGCTCCAAAGTCTCTCAGATTAAAAATCTCTTCCTTGCGCCCTCTTTCCCTCACCCATTCCATCATTTGTCTATTTCACATCTCGGCAGCACTCCATAAAAGAGTTTTCCCTAGTGGCTGTCTCATCTTGCACACTTCCCGTTCATCCATTCCTCAGCCTCCTACTGAGATTGCTCACATTAAGGTCGCCAATAACTTTCATGCTGAAAAATCCAAAATGCCTTCCTGTTCTCATCTGAAACTCTGCCGAGTTTGACAGAATGGAGTATTCCTTTAAGAATATAGTAGAATCCTCATAAGTTGACCACCCAAGGGACTATCACAAACTGCTCAATATCTAGAGACGATCAACATCGGGACTTTTCAATGAGTGTTTGTGGTACATGACCGGTCTCTGAAAATTAGGTCAACTTAAGGAGGTGGTCAGTGTAGGGAGGTGGTCAACTACTGTACTTTCTTCCCTTCTCTTCTGATTTGCCTAAACATCAATTGCAGACAACTTAGGCAGGATTTCACAGAGGGAGCTGAGTGCTTACAAAAGCACTGAAAGGATTAGAGGTGAGCTGAGGGGCCATCACCCCCCACATTCACCCCGCAGAAATACCTCCCAGAACCACACTGGAGGACTGGCCTGCCACAGGAGCTGTGGCCTCTGCTGCAGTTGGCTGCCATACCACGACTTCTGGCTCCAGGCCCCTGTTGCTCCTGCTGCAGTCCTTGCCAACTCAGTCGATGCTCAGTCTTAGTATCTTGACCATGACAGAGCTGAAGACTTTCTGGGACCCTTTGATGGAAAACCAAATGCCCCATCAGCTGTGCTTTCCAGGAGGTACAACAGACACATGTATGCCCCATCCTCCAAATCTTGAGCTATGGCACCTCCTTGAAAAAGCTATTCCTGTGCAGATGTGAGCTAGAGGGGGCTGGGGAAAGGTAATCTGTAGCTTCCCAGGCTCTAGTGGGCATGGGGCACATGGCAAGGAGGTGTAAGTGGATTGAGTGAGGCCAGCTTCTCTAGTACCAAGTTGTTCTGATTTTCTTCCTCCTTCAGAGTTTAGTTCTTCTCAGTCTTTCTGCTCAACTGACCTCTAGATATCAAAGGGCCTTACAGCTTGATCCTAACCAGAGGGGTGGCATCGTTGGTCTGGTGTTGAATGTGCTGGGTTCCAGATGGGAGCTGAAGATCCAGGCTTGGGAGGTGTGGCAGCCACCAGCCAGACTACCTTTGCCTACCCGAATGAGCTGTTACCAAAGGCAATGGAGAAAGATCCTTTTCCATCCTCCTGTCCCCATGTCTGGCCATTGCAGCAAACACCCTTTTGGGGCTGATGTCCACTCTCCCAGCTCTGGTTCAACCTCAAGAGCCATCCACTCTAAACGACCAGATAGAAGTGACTAGGCCTGGCACCTAGATTTCATTCTGAAGTTGGGTCCAGAATCCTCAAATGTACGCAACCCTGAGATTAGAAAATAGGATCGAAGCCTTCCTGGCAGGTAGGGCCAGAGGCTGCCTTCTCAAATCCCGATAGCTGAACAGATGACAAGGGCTGAGCAGGGTAGGGGAGCATTCCTCTCATTCAGACTGAATTATACACTCACCCTCCTGGCCTTTCTCTGGGATCTGGACACTTCCCTTGGGAGCCTGCCAATCCCCAGGACACTAAGAGGTGCAGCAAATCATTCCAATGGCTCTTCTCTCTGCTGAGAAACACACCACTGGCTCAAAGGCTGAGTGAAACTTCCAGGGCTCTTCCCACTATAAATTCTGGAGCACCAGCTTTCAAGCTAGTGAGCGCTGTGTGGGCTTGGCTTTGTGCTCAGGAAGCCCTGGAGTACGTGGGTGGGGCTCCTCCCTTGCCATCTTCCTTAGCTCCCCACTTCCTCCCCTCCCTCCTCTCCTTTCCCTCCTTTGGCCTTTGACTGTGATTTTCTTTGAAGGGAAAAATTATTTTGCCCTAGGAAACTCATTTATAGCAAAATAAGTGAAAGGTCTGGGCATCTGGCCCCGTGTGGGGCTTGTTGTGGGTTATTGCTTTAGCATGCCTTCGTCTGGCTCGGCCAGGCTTGGAACCTCTCCCCGCCAGCATCACACCTGGTTTCAGCTGGAAGGGAAACGACTTCAGCTTTTCATCTTCTGGGCCTCTTTGTTATTATTGGAGCCAAGCTTTGGCCTGGGATCAGACAGGGAGAGGGCTCAGGGGACTGGGAACCAGAGCTGGAAACCATCCCAGAGGCCAGGGAAGAGAAAGGCCTCCCGCAGCTTTGGCACGGCTGTTCCTCCAGAGCCTGGGCTGGAGCTCCCAGGCTGGCAGGGCCGACCTGCAGCTTGTTGGGCCTAGAGAAGGATGGGCCCTCTGGTTTGAGAGCTGTTGCTGATTTTAGATCCATGAGAAACGTCCTTCTTAGGCCCCTGGCGATAAGGGATTTTAAGTGATTCTGCTTAAGTAAGAGATGCATAAAAATGTCAGAAAGTGGGGCGGTGCCTGTGGCTCAAGGAGTAGGACACTGGGACACTGGCCCCATATGCTGGAGGTGGTGGGTTCAAACCCGGCCCCAGCCAAAAAAAACTGCAAAAAAAAAAAAAAAGAAAAGAAAAGAAAAGTAAAGTCAGCAAGCAAAAGGGTTAAGCTTAGAAAACCAAATGCTAAATTTCCTGAGGAGAGAGATTGCTGTTAGGGATGGTTTATAGGTTAATGGTTAATATTTTCTTAAAAGCTGGCTTATTTCTATCCCTTCATATTTTTTTTTTTTTTTCAATGTAGCTTTGAGAAAAACCAAATTACCCTTCAGCATGTCTAAGAGGATTTTGTCTATCGTAAGTTTCAGGATCTTTCTGGTGTGCATATCTAGTGAAAACCATTTCCCATAAAAATACCAAGGGAGGGCATTTCCATGGGACTTTAAGCTTATTTAAAATTAATTGCAGATTCATTTCACTGCACATTCACTGAGGGTTTTTTTTTTTTTTTTCATTATTAATATGAAGAAATGGTGAGGGCTCTGCCAAAAGGAGAAAGTGGCTGCTCTCAGAGTTTCCTGCAGGCAGAAGACACTGGCCTCTGAATCCATGGGTTGACCAGGCTCTGGTCTGTCTCTGATTAAATGACGGAGGCTTGGTGGCATTCCTGGCCGGGCCATCCACGGCTTCCTGCTGCCCTCCTTTCCCCCTTCCTGCCTGGCTGACAAACAGCACCACAGTGAGTCGTGACCCGGGGGCCCTGAAGGAATAAAAGGTGAGAGGAGTCATGTGCTAAAGTCTCCTGGGAGACTGTACAGGGGTGGCCCAGGGTGAAAGTCCCATAGGGCCTCTCTGCTCTGCGCTGGAGCTGCTGAGGACACAAAGACGTGTTCCCTGGGATTTGAGCAAATCTCTGGATTCTGAGTGTGAAAGAAGCCTTGGTGAACATCTCGTCTACCTGCTTATTTTATACTGAGCAATGCAGAAGGGGTGAGGGACTTTCCCAAGGTCATGAGGCTGCAAGTCAGAGCTTCCAGAGCCTGAGTCCTGGTCACGCGTGCTCCATCCCACACTGATGCCCTGGGAAAACCACCTCTTAGAGGGCAAGCAGAGGATGCCGCCACCTGGAGCTGGGAGCTGCTGAGGAGAAGGTGCCGCTCCTTCCCCTGAGAGCCCAGGGGCTGCAGCAGTGCCTGTGTCCTGTCAGCTGAGACAACTCTTTCCCCAATATATTTTTTTTTTTTTTCCTGGCTTTTCAGAGATTGGTTTAGGAGTCAAAGCTACATGAAAATATGAAGGGATAGAAATAAGCCAGCTTTTAAGAAAATATTAACCATTAACCTATGTACATTTATCACTGGCCAAGACGATTATGTGGCCTTTTCTTATGAACATCTCATTTATTTCTCATAATTCTATGAGGCCGGTAATGTTATGATCACCATTTTTACAGGGGAGACCATAGGAGTGACGTGAGAAGGTTCTCTCCTACCACCATCCTGTGGGTCCTGCCTCCCACAGGTCCTGGGGGACTACAGTGGCACTTCAGCTCTCCTGGTACCAGTGTCCAGAATTCCTTAGGAAGTCTGGTTATTCTCCTTCCCTATAGCTTGTACACAGTTACCACAGTAACTGGCTACAGGACCCTTTGGGAAGGGACTGGGAAGTGGTTTACAGTATATACTTGTCATGGCATTACAGGATCCTTCCTCAAGGGCATCTGGCCTCCTCTCCAGTCAATGGGCCCCAGTCTGTGAACTGACTTAGACCTGGAAGCTGTCTGCAGAAACACATGTCCTGCTGTAGCAGCTTCTGTTTGCCAGCAATTAGTGTTTTTGGGGGGGTGAGGGGAGATACAAAAGAAAATATCACTCTGTTCAGTTGTCTATTGTGCCCCTTAGAAGAATAACATGGTCCACTGGTAGGCACTAAGATTGCTGTGGTTGGGGCAACCTGTTGCCACTCTAGCTCACTGCCTTTTACAGTAACTATGTCTACCTCACTGGTGCCTGAATAAATGCTCTCCTTGCACCAGCCCTTCTGGAATTCCATCATCTGCACTCAGAAATCTGGCCCCCAGTCCAGGGCAGCATCCACTACTTCCAACCCTGTCCTGTAGAGAGCACCACCACCCCTGGGTGTCCAAAGGATGCTGGTGATGTGGTCCCTTTCTCCTGGGTCACCTTTATTGTCTTAGAATGGGGATAGGCTCTGCTTACTTTGGGGAAACAAACGGAGTTCTGTGCTTTGACATAATATGCTGCTGAGGACGCAACATTCCCACCTTCCTGAGAAGCCCTTTGTAACAATGAAAATACATTGCAGCATTAGGAAGGTTGAGAACCACTGTATTAAGGGATGTCTTGGTTGCTTCCAAGAGTTTTGGCAATTATTAATAAAGCTGCTATAAAATATCTATGTTTTTGTGTGGACGTAAGATCTCAATATGATCTCAAGAAGATCTAACCCTTCCTCAATATTATGCTCAGCCTTCCAGCATCACCATCTCCAAGACCCGTAGGCCTTCCTTGAGTCTAGGCTAGAAGGAGCCATCAGAAGTATCTCAGGATTGGCTTCGAGTCCTTGTCAAGATGCTGAAACCTGACTTAAGACAGGTTTCCCCATCACAAAAGACATTTGACCTTATCTTTATCCAAACATACTGAGCTTAAATTCCAAGACCTGCTCTCGTGTGTTCATTAGCTGGGTGCTACTGCTCTTTTGATGTGTAAGCTGTCACCCTCCAGAGAAGCTCCGTGTTTCTCTGCTTGGACTATGCTGAATCCTGACCCGGGTTTTGAACCTCAGGCAATAAGAGATGGTAGAAGAAGATCTTGAGAAGGCCCAGTATCATTTTGTTAGGTATCTGTCTCAGGTAAGGCTTTTGCATGGCCCACAGGCATAGCAGGAGGACACTCTTCTCTGACAAAGAGAAGAGAGCTTCTTTTAGTCCTGATGATTCAGGTGATCTAGGAGTCAAAATTCTATCTTGTATATGCAAATGTCCCATTTCAGACCTCAGAGTACCACTCTTTTCCTATGGAGACTCTGACTTTGGTATGGGAGACTTGTCCTTTTAATAGCACTGCCACTGTTACAATTAGATCTTGGGCCCAGGGGTCTCTGTTGGTTAAGCAATGAGAATCCCCTTAAATGTCGAAAGTCACCGAGGCTCTCTGACTTTCACAGGGAACCTTTAGGTAACTGCTTCCTAATCTTGGCCTGTCATTTTCTTTTCTTTTTAGATAGACTTTTTTTTAGGGTCATAAAAACATTGAATAGGACGTACAGAGAGTTCTCAGGTCCCCCATTATCCCCACACATGTATATCCCCTACCACTATCAACATTCCCCCACCAGAGGATTCCACCTCTGTTATAATCTATAAACCTACAATAACATGTCATTATCACTCAAGTCCATAGTTTATATTGGAGTTTACTCTTGGTGTTGTACATTCTGTGGGTTTTGACAAATGTATAACGACATGTGTCCCCCATTACAGTATTATACAGGGTAGTTTCACTGTCCCCCAAATCCTCTGTGCTCTACCTACCCATCCCTCCCTCCCTCCAGCCCCTGGAAGTCACTGATCTTTTTATAGTTTGGCCTTTTCCAGAATCCCATAGAGTTCAAATCATACAGGATGTAGCTTTTTCAGACTGGCTTCTTTCTCTTAGTAATACTATGCATTTAAGGTCCTTTCACATCTTTCCATGGCTTGATACTTCATTTTTTTAAGTACTAAATGGTATTTAACTGTCTGGATGCTTATCTATCTGCTTATCTATTCACCTATTAGCAGCAGTTCTCAACCTGTGGGTCACGAGCCCTTTGTAACAATGAAAATACATCACGGCATTAGGAAGGTTGAGAACCACTGTATTAAGGGATATCTTGGTTGCTTCCAAGAGTTTTGGCAATTATGAATAAAGCTGCTATAAAATATCTACATTTTTGTGTGGACATAAGATCTTAACTCGTTTGGGTACCAAAGGAATATTATTGACAGCTCACATAGTAAGAGAATGTTTAGTTTTGTAAGAAACTGCTACCAGTGGTTCTCAACCTGTGGGTAGCGACCCCTTTTTAACAATGAAAATACACTGCAGCATTAGGAAGGTTGAGAACCACTGCTCTAAACTGTTTTCCAGAGTGGCTATTTTGCATTCCTATCAGCAATGGCTGAGAGTTCCTGTTGCTCCACATCTTTGCCAACATTTCATGCTGTCTGTGTTGTGGATTTTTGCCACTCTAATAGATGTGTGGTGGCATCTCACTATTGTTTTAATGTGCAATTCTCTTATGACATGTGATGTTAAACATATTTTTAGACACTTATTTATCATCTGTTTATCTTCTGTGGTAAGATGTCTAGTCACACCTTTTGCCCGTTTTTTTAGGTAGGTTGTTCATTATCGTATTCTACTCTAAGTTTCTTTTGTATATTTCAAATAATAGTATTTATCGTATGTGTCCTTTGCAAATATTTTCTCCCAGTTTGTGGCTTGTCTTCTCATTCTCTTGATAGTGTCTTTAACAGAGGAAAAAAAAAATTTTTTTTTTTTTTGAGACAGAGTTTTATAATGCTGTCCTTGGTAGAGTGGCGTGGCTTCACAGCTCACAACCACCTCAAACTTTTGGGCGTAAGCAATTCTCTTGCCTCAGCCTCCCAAGAAGCTGGTACTACAGGCACCCGCCACAATGCCTGGCTACTTTTTGTTGCAGTTGTCGTTGTTGTTTAGCTGGCTCAGGCCAGGCTCAAACCCGCCTTTGGTGTATGTGGCTGGCACCATAACCACAATGCTATGGTTGCTGAACCAACAGAGCAAAAATTTTAAATTTTAATGAAGCCTACCTTATCCGTTACTTCTCTGTGGGTTATGCTTTTGGTGTTATACCTAAAAAATAATCACCAAACCCAAGGTCATTTATGTTTTTTCCTATGTTATCATCTAAGAGTTGTATAGTTTTGCTTTTTATATTTAGGTCTATTATCCGCATTGAGTTAATTCTTGTGAAGGGTGTAAGATCTGTTTCTAAATTTATCCTTTTTTTTTTTTTGGCATGTAGATGTTCAGTTTTCTAGCACTGTTTGTTGAAAGACAATTATTTTCTCCATTATATTGCCTGTGCTCCTTTGTCAAAGATCACTTGACCGTGTTTATGTGGATCTAAGTCTCTATTCTGTCCCACTGATTGGTTTATCATTTCACTGCTATCACATTGCCCTAATTACTGTGGCTTTAGAGTGAGTATTGAAGTGGGGTCTTGTCAGTCCCTTGGTCTAGTTCTCCTCCAATAATACCGTGTTAGATATTCAAGGGTTTTGCCTCTCCATAGAAACTTTAGAAATAGTTCACTGATATCTACAAAATAACTTGCTGTAATCTTAATTGAGATTACATTAAATCTGTAGATCAAATTGGGAAGAACTATTATCTTAAGTTTTCCTATCCATAAACATGGAATATCACTACATTTATTTATTTTTTATTTTTTTATTTTTTGAGATGGGGTCTTGCTCGTTGCCCTGGCTAAAGTGCAGTGGCATCATCATAACTCACTGTAGCCTTCAACTCCTGGAAGTGATCCTCCTGCCATGGCCCCCCAGAGTGCTAGGATTATAAGCACAAGCCACTGTGCCCACCCAGTTTTTCTTCGATTTTTTTTTAATTAGAATTTTTTAGGTTTTCTTTTTAAAGCTCCCAAAGCAGTTAACAAAAGTCATACAATGGGTTGGGCCTGGTGGCTCATGCCTGTAGTCTTAGCACTCTGAGAGGCTGAAGTGGGTAGATTGTTTGAGCTCAGAAGTTTGAGACCAGTCTCAGCAAGAGTGAGACCCCTGACCTCATCTTCTACTAAACATAGAAAAATTAGCCGGCATGGTGGTACAGGCCTGCAGTCCCAGCTACTTGGTAGGCTGAGGCCAGAGGACTGCTTGAGCCCAGGAGTTTGAGGTTGCTGTGAGCTATGACATCCTCGCACTCTAGCCTGAGGCAACACAATGAGACTATCTCAAAAAAAAAAAAAAGCCATACAATACACAATCTTTATCATTACCATCATCCCCATGCTGTTCAAATGCCAGAGCTGCTGAATAACCCAGAAGTTCACCATTCACCACAGTTAATTGTGATGTAGCTGCTTTCCAGGGGTTATCCCACCTTGTTGCTGTAGGACTGGCAAGGAATCTAGCTCCAAAATCCCTAAGAGTGTGGGTCTGTGAACCAACTGTTTTAGTTGGAGGTTCCCTCAAAAGTAAAGCCTGAGACAAAGGTATGCATGGAGGTAGAGCATCATCTTCATGTAAAATGTGTAACAAGATGGCCAGCACATACTGGCTCAGTAATCGTTAGCATAATTTCTCTTACTATTTGTCATAGTAGTAACACCTTATCACGTTCATCCTCCAGGCCAGTGGTTCTCGACCTTCCTGATGCCACAGCCCTTTAATATAGTTCCTGTGGGTCGCAACCCACAGGTTGAGAACCGCTGCTCCAGGCAGACAATTCTGAAACCTTTTCATGCCACTTCTCGGGATGTCCCAATGGGAGCAGGTGCCTGCCTGGAGCAGTGAGACAGCCTTGTAGTTTTTCTCTTCTGAGTTTCACTCTTCCACCCCTCATGGCCACCCTTCAGACCACTTCCTGAGTAAACTACCTCCATGCATACCTTTGTCTCAGGCTTTACTTTTGCAGATCAAATATTACCAAAAAGAAAATTGCTGGTAGTTGTTTTTGGTAGTAGTAGTTTATAGTGGTAATGAATATTATAATACATTTTATATCTGGGAATCTGCATCCACAAACTTGAGTAAAAAGGAACTATCAGATTTACCAGTGGGGTGATTTATTGCTATGTTTATTTTCCATAATTCCACTTAATTGTTAAGTCTACACTTCCTCTTGTCTCAGGCCAAGCTGGAAGAAATTTTAACCTCAGTCATCGTTGGGATCTCACTCCCTCCCCGCAGAGGTGTCTGAGGCCCTGGGGCTTGAGGCGGCGGCTCTGGTCATCCTCCCATCCACACAGACTTCCTCTGAGATGTACCTAGATGCATCTTCTGCTGCTGGGACCCACTAAGGCCCCATGTGCCCTGCAGCCAGCCCTCTCTGGGGTGTAGCTCTCTTGCCAGGGAACTCTTCCCAGCCTCTTCTGAGACACTTGATCCACCTTGAACATCAACCCCCTTCCTTTTCTCCTCCCCCTCAAGATCTCTGGCCTCTCAAGTCTGCAGACTTGGCTTTCCAGAGCAAAAGCTTTAAAGCTATTTTTGTTTCCCACCTGGACACTTAGTTCCCAGGAGGCACTGAAGGGCACAACGTCTGTGCTTGACCAGGGGACAAGAAGAGGAGAAATCCCACCACGCCCTGATGCTGTCTCCCTCCCCAGGGCCTCGCCTGTCTGCAGAGCCTTTCTGCAGCTCCAGTTTGGCAGCTATAACCTAGGGAGACAAGTATACTATAAATCCTTTTTACAGATGAGGGAACTGAGGCCAAGAGTCAGTTGTTAAGTCATTTGTCAGAGGTTACGTAGCTATTCATGCTGGTCACTGGTGACCTTGCTGAAGAAAGAGGATGTATAGACTTAACAATTAAGTGGAATTATGGAAAATAAACATAGCAATGAATCATCCCGGCTGGTAAATCTAATAGTTCCTTTTTACTCAAGTTTTTGGATGAAGATACCCAGATATAAAATTTATTATAATATTCATTACCACTATACCTATTACTACCAAAAACAACTACCAGCATTTTTTTTTCTTTTTTTGGTAATGTTTGATCTGCTCAAATTCCACACAAGAATTACTTAATCTTTGCAATAACCTAGGGAGACAAGTATACTATAAATCCTTTTTACAGATGAGGGAACTGAGGCCAAGAGTCAGTTGTTAAGTCATTTGTCAGAGGTTACGTAGCTATTCATGGTGGAGCTGAAATTCAAATTCAAGTGCCTTTACTTCCCATGTTATCTGGTCCCTTCTCCACATCGGCTCTAAGCACTGTATGTAGCCTGAAACTCCAGGGGTTTTTAAATGGGGAGCATCATCTTCATGTAAAATGTGTAACAAGGCCGGCACATACTGGCTCAGTAAATGTTAGCATAATTTTTGTTGCTATTTGTCATAGCAGTCACGCCTCCCACTTCACATTCTTTCTTTCATATTAAAGCAAAAAAATAATAATAATAATAATAATAATTCAAACTACAATGAAATGCCCTTCTTTCTGTGAAGTTTTCTTTGTCTCGACTGCCAAACCGTATCCAATTGCTACCTGTCTGCCAACACTCTAAACATGTGTGCTGAATCCTGATAGGTTCCTACTGCTGGCCCCGGCCTCTGTCCAGTTGCTCACAGACTGTGGGTGCTTCGTGAAGACAGAATCCTTTCTTTCCTGGGAGTTCTTGACATCATTTGGATATTCTCCAGTGGCTGAGGGCTGACTCCTGTGGGGGTCTCCAAGAGAGCACCCACCTGCTCTTGCGGGCAGGCCTGCCTTCCTCCACCCCCAGGGACTCTAGTGCTGAACAGGCTTCAGCCAAACGGTTCCTCTAGGTAAGACCAGTCCTTAGCAAAGGTGTCCGTCCTTCCTGTGTCAATGTGTAGTCTGGGGGCAGTGGCTCATCTTCCCCAATCAAGTTGCCTGGTCTCTCTGATTATCTCTTTTCCCTCCTAACTTCACAGCTGATGTCTTGCTTGTTTCAGTATCTTCAGAAGATAGAGTATGGGTTTGAAATCAGGGTCCTGGGTTGGACTGCTGGGCTCACTCAGAGTAAGTCATTTAACTTCTCAGGGCTGTGATTATTCTATCTGCAAAATGTGGTAAGACTATTCTTTCACAGAGTCGATGTAACCTGGCTCTGAGTCTGGCACATTTTAAGAGCTACATGCATGCATAATAGTTTTCTTTTCTGCTTTCTTTAGTAGCCATTTAGTGCTGCCATTCCTAGGAGTGAAGGATTAAAGACACGATATCTTAATCCAGAGGGATACGTTTCTGGTTTTAAGGACTGCTGAAGGCTGAAGGTACTCTGGATCAATAGGCTTTGGGCTCCTTTTCAGCCTCCACTGCCTGCCTGTTTTATTCTTATTCTCTCTGTGGTTGTTATCAGTGTGGTCAGAGAGCGATTACTCATATACTCTGACATAGTGGTTAAGGACTCTGGCTCTGAGTCAGACAGACTGAGGTTTGCACTTCAGCCCTGGCTGGTTGGTAACTTTAGGTGACTTACTTAACTGCTTAGACTTTAGTTTCTTTATATTTTAAGTGGGGATAATAATTGTGTTACCTCATAGGGCTGTTGTGGTGATTAAATGTGATAGTGCATGCAAAACATTTAGCACAATGCCTAGCATGTAGTTAAGTGCCCACTAAAAATTAGCTACCATTATTATTATTAGAAGATAATCTGTTCAGACAGATCTGAACATTATTACTTCCATAATTTTTATACTGTTCCTAGGCTCCATATAGATAAGATAAAAGCCCCTTTGTTGTTGTCCACAGGTCTGGGTCTGGTGTTAGTAAAGGTTAAGGATGCATGAAGGCAATACAGTGAAATCTCTGCAGTATTTATGGGGCCTGGGTGGTGCAGACAGTGTGAATCATGAATCCATTTGGGGATAATTGTGCACAATTCACAAATGTTTCCAGACTTCTTTCAGGGAGTTTTGTGGACAGGACATATTGAATTGGACTCTAGAAGAAAGGAATAAAAAAGAACCGGATAAATGATTTTGAACAAAAAAATACAAACATGGTTTTAAAGGATTATCTGAGCTGATAAGAAAGTAAGGAATGTATAGGAACAAAGGAAAAAGGAAAAGGAACAACAAAAATAACAATAATAGGTAAAGTAGAAAGGTAAGCTAGCAGAAAGGCCAGTTCACCTTGAAGATATTCATTGTTTTTGAAAGCTGGGTGTGGAATGGGAGATCAAGTGTTGGGCAACCCAGGTTGATAAATCTAATAGAGACCCTCACAGAGGTCTGGGGCTCAAGAGGGCTGTAACCCCAAAGTAAAGGGAGAAGTAAACCCAGCAGGCAGAAGGGGACAATAAGCAAACCTGCCCTTTCCTGACAAAACCTGGCATTGGGTGGGGAGAAGAAATATTCATTGTGAAATCATAACTGCAGGCCAGTCCTAATGTAGATCTCCAGCCCAAATTTATTCTGTTTATATGGTCTGAAAAACCTTAAAAAGAGAAATTAATTCAAAGTACGTAGTCTTAGGATTGAATCATCTCAAATGTTGGCAGAAGCAATGTAAAGTATCTGGAGAAACACAACTTCAATCCAAGACTCAAAGAATTCCCATAGATAAAATTCCAATAAATATGTGCTCAGAGTAAAAAATGCCATTAAAAAAAAAATACAGCATGAGCAAGAGCCAGCAGGATAAGACAGCACAATTAATTCTGAAAAACTTTAATATCAGAATTAATAGATATAGAATATTAAGTATGTTTAATATATTTATAGAATTAAAGAGGTATTTGAGAACAGGCAAAGGAGAAAAGAGAAAGTAGATACTTTGAAAATGAGCAAAGAAAAATGGTATTAAAAATATACAAGAGGAATTACAAAATAATCAAATATAAGTTTTAGGAATAAGAAATAGCAATCGAAATCTAAAATCTTAGTAAATGTGGAAGTAGCTGAAGAGAGAATTATGAACTAGAAGACAAACCTGAAATAATTGCCTAGAATGTAGTCCAGAGAGAAAAGGCAATAAGAAAAAATGAAAGAAAAGTTAAGCAACATAGAGAACTGAGTGATCTCTAATCAGTGTTAAAGGAAGAGAGGACAAGAAGTCTTCTCAGCTGAGAATTTTCCTGAGTTGTTGAAAGAAAGTAAACCTTAGAACCAGGATGCTCTGAATTTCAAGCAGGATAAGAAATTCTCCCCTTAGACATATCATAGTGACAATGAAGAATATCCAGAACAAAGAAAAGATTACAAAAACAAGAAAAAAAATGGATTACCTACAAAATAATTACACTTATGAGCAGAATAGAAGTCAGAAGACAATAGAAACATGCTGAGGGAAAATGACAATGAATTTAACATTTTACACTTAGCAAATACATCTTTTAAATGGAAGGGGAAAACACATCATTTTTAGACAAAAAATGAGGAGCGAAACCAACAAATTTTCATTAAGGAAATTCTAAAATCATGTACTTCCCACAGAAGGAAAGTGATCTCAGATGTGATCCTGGATCCCAGATATGACATACATACAGAAAGGAATAAAGAGTCAAGAAAGTGGAGAGCACGTGTGAGGATATCTACATAAACACTGACTGCATTAATTATGCAGGGGAAATGGGAAAATAGAAGACCACAACAACTTGCAAGTTGGAAAATGTAATCAGAGTTAAATATTTAACAATCTAGGAAATGTTCAGAAAAAGGGTAACATCTTAAACTAGAACAACTGCTGAAATGAGACAGATAACAAATTGAATAAGAAAAAAAAATCAATTATCTCCTTCCCACAAATGACAAGAGAAATTTAAAAAAGCAGAAAAAATAGGACAAATACAGAGTATAAAATAAGGTAGCAGAAATAAATTAAAATATACCAAGAATCACAATAAATGTAAAGTGACTAAAATCTCTGGTAAAAGACAAGATTTTCTGAGTTATTTTTTAAATGAGCAAAATTCAGCTTATATGCTATCTATAAGAGACATATCTATAAGCCTCAGAAAAGCTAAATGTGAAGAGATGGAAAAACATAAGCAAGGCAAATACTAAGCCAAACAAAAGAAATGGTGTGGTGATGTTAATATCAGACAAAATAGTATCTAAGGAAAAAACATAACTACAAACACAGAGTAGCATTATGTAATGATAGGACATTCTTCACCAGAAAGATGTACCAATTCTAAACTGACATGAACCTGAAAAAAAATTCAAATATAAAATGACAGAACGAGAAGGGGAAAATGACAAATTCATAATCAAAATATATTTTAACTTTTCTCTCTTATTAACTAAGAGATAAAATTAACAAAGATATAGATCATTTGAACAACACAAAGATGAAGTTTGACTGAATAGACATTTATAAACTTTTTCACACAAATGAGAACACATATTCTTTTCAAGCACATATGGAACATTTATAAAAATTAGGCAATGAAGCAAGGCTCAAAAATTTCAAAAGAATTGTTATTATACAAGCCACATTACCTAACCACAATGCAAATAAGTTATTAATAGAAATCAATAATCACAATGATAAGAAATGATAAACTCTCATTTTGGAATTAGAAAAAGAAACACTTCTCAACAACTCATGAGTTAAAGAAATTATAATAGAAATTAGGAAATATTTAGAATTGAACATTAATGAAAATACTATACATCAAAACATGATTGTGCTGTCCTGTCAAAGCAGCATTTATAGGGAAGTTTATATTAAATCGTACATCAAAAATGAAAAAAACTCAAAATCAATAAGACAAATTGAAGAAGTTAGAAAAAAAGCTGAAAGTGAAGGAAGGTGATAATAAAGATAAGTGAAGAAAGAGAAAAGAAACATTCAGTAGAGGCAATAAAAAATGCTCCAAAGTTAATGTTTAGAAGATTAATAAAATAATATTTAGAAACTAACAACAGGTTGGGTGTGCTGGCTCATGCTTGTAATCCTAACACTCTGGGAGGCTGAGAAGGGTGGATAGCCTGAACTCAGCAGTTGGAGAACAGCCTGAACAAGAGTGAGACCCTGTCTCTACTAAAAATAGAAGAACTAGCCAGGGGTTGTGGTGGACACCTGTAATCCCAGCTACTGAGGCAAGAGGATTGCTTGAGCCCAGGTGTTAGAGGTTGCTGTGAGCTAGGCTGATGCCATGGCACTCTACCTAGGGTGAAAGAGTGAGCCACTATCTCAAACATAAATAAATAAATGAATAAATAAAAAGTAAAAACCAACAACTAGGCACAGTATTTGTAAAGAAAAAATATCACCAGTTAACAAAGAGATTCCATATCATTCTTATCTTTTTTTTACAGAACAGATTCTCACAAATTATTGCAACTCTTATCTAGGCTCTTGAGAAACCTGAGCCCAGGGACATACTGTGACTTACACATTCAGAGATGATTGGTGGGTCTATCTGCCACTAGTCTTGCACTTGTCTGACCTTAGCAGCTGTCCTTCCTTTCACTTGGCCTGCCATTTATCAAAGGAGAATTCTTTCTTTGAATTAGAAGCCAAAGCACTTCTTAAAATTGGGGAGTATTGGTGGTGGTGGTGAGGGGCTGTCCCAGTCCTTCATGCAGTGCTTACAGAGTGTGAGATGTGGTAGAAGGATAAATGTGGGAGAGTGAAAAATCAATTATCCTAGCTCCTAGTAATGATTCCTGTTAGGGAGACAACTGTCTTTGGAACAATAATGTGGTAAGTCACTGGAATGGAAGGTTAGAGGAGTCCAGGCCATAGAAATGATGGGTAAGCTGCTGTGCATGGGAATAGGACAAGGATTTGGGGGTTGCTCCTTTGAGGGTTGGGAAGGAGAGAGGAGGCAGTGAGAGGGCATGAAGTTGGGGACCACAGGGACATACGTGGTCAGGATCTATTTCCGGGGGTGGGGTGGGTGAAAGGGGTGAAGAATTCTTCCTTCCTTCCTTTCCTTTTCCCTCCCCCTCTCCTTTCCTCCCTTCCTCCATTCCTTCCTTTCTTTTCTTTTTTTCTTTCTTCTTTACTTTCTTTTCTTTTTCTTTTCTTTCTCTTTTTCTTCTTTTTTGAGATAGGGTCTCACTCTTTCACCCTGAGGAGAGTGCATGGTGTCATGTCATAGCTCACAGCAACCTTAAACTCTTGGGCTCAAGCGATCCTCTTGCCTCTAAAGTAGCTGGGACTACAGGTGCCCACCTTGACTACAGTAGCCTGTCTACTTTTACTACTTTTGTTAGAGACAGGGTCTCACTCTTGCTCAGGCTGGTTTTGAACTCCTGAGCTCAAGAAATCCACCTGCCTCAGCCTCCCAGAGTGCTAAGGTTACAGGCATGAGCCACCATGCCCAGCTAGGGCTAAAGGATTCCTAAGAAGGAGGCTTACCACTCTTCAGTCTGAAGAATAGTGAGATGCTGCAATACAGCATGCCAACGTCTAGGTCTTTACTATAAAGATTGTCATCTAACCTACATAGACAGAAAAGAAGCTCTGTTCTGTAAAATAATTTTAAAAGATTTGTTTTTTAAATTTGAGAGCCAAATTTGAGGACCATGGGTGGGACCACTGCCAAGAAACCTCAAGCAAGTGGACTTGTGGTGAGGTGACAGTTTGGTTTTATACATTTCAGGGAGACAGGAATTACAGGTAAAGTCACAAGCCTGTATGTGGCTTCCACTGTATGTGGAAGGCATGCAGTGATTTGGTCCCAAAAGTAAGACATCACAAACCCGGGGCTTTATATGTGGGTTATATGTGGGTTCAAATGTTCTTTGGCTGACAATTGGCTGAAAGAGTTAATCTCTGTCTAATAGACCAGGAGTCAGCAAAAAGGAATGCTGAGTTAAGATAAGGGTATACTTATCAGAGACAAACTACAGGGCATATATCCAGACCCAAGTGGTTTGTTGCATATATTGAGGACCTACAGGTATGTCTTGAATACCATTAGGCCTGTTAATGAGTCACAGAGGACATCTCTAAAAATGGGAGTGGGGCATGATGAGGCATGTCTGATCTCCTTTCTCATGATTGGCAACTCAGTTTGAGAGATGCCCTTGGCCAAGAGGATGTCTAGTTAGTCAGTTGCTGGTGGGTGGGAGAGCCTTAAGATTTTTAGTTTATATTTACTCATCTGCAATATTTTCTGTGAAATTATAAAAGTGGAAATCTAGTGGTTTGCCAATTCATGATCCAGGGTTAAAAAGAAAAATTAGCAGGACTTTAATATCATTGGTATCATGAGAATATAAACCTACCTAGAATTGGCAGACATCTTGCAGGGGAGGGCTTTGAACTTCTGGATAAGGAAATGGTGTTTGTATCACCATTTGCATGATTGCATTGGTGGCAAGTAAGAGAAAACCTCCAAGAGTGGTCTAAAAAAGCAAGGGGTTGGTACAGTGCCTCAAAGTTATGAAGGAAATTTTACTCCAAAATATGACTCCGTGGGGGGCAGAGACAAGATGGCTGACTGAAGCCAGCTTTCCACAGAGGTTCCTGTCCAGAAAGAGAGTTAAAGGACAGAAATTTAGCAAGTAACCTGGTGGATTAGAGCTGCACCAAGAGAGAAGGTTGAAGAACGCACATCAACCCTGCTGAGGTGAGCTGCGACCCCAAGGATACAAACAAAAGGTACAAAATCTATCACCAAGTGGATGGGAGTCCCCTTCCCAATGAGAACAGCTCAGAGTACCCCATAAACAAATAAGCAGAGTTCAAAATTCCTCCCATTATACTCCACGGGAGAGACCCTCTAAAATCTGGACCTATTTCCCTTACTAGGGTGCCATGGAGCTCTCCTGCCAGGCACAAAACTGTGTAAAACTGTATATATTCTCTACTTGCAATTCTGAACTCCCAGCATTCCCCTCCACTCTCCCTCTGAGGTCTGGAGGCCTGTCCCAGGAGTGTTTTCTCGAGAGGTGTGGACAGGGCCTGGGCTTCTGCTGGTCAGTGCTGTTTCTGTGGCACAGGAGTAAGGAGAGGACAATTGGCTGAAAGAGAACCACACAGGAGTGGCAGTGCCCCGAGGCACAGAGCAGCAGCCATTTTTGGCAACAATAGGGCTCACCCCTGGATATTACAGAGTCACACCCCCTGTCTCTCTGGGCAACCAGAGGAGGCTGGACATCTTCTCAGGTGGCAAGCACTGCAGAACATATCTGGGACAGAAACGCAGGCCCCGTGAGTAAAGGGTTTGCCTGAGGTGGTACTGACCTGAGTGGAGAGCAGAGACTAGAAAACGCACATGCAGTGACAGCAGACTCTCAGGGCAGGGCTGACCCAGAGGACTGCTTTACTAAGCCTAAGATGCACCCTGCCCTCAGGGGATCATCAGCCTAGACAAAAGAGGGCAAGAGACTAGAACTGACAGCTAACTGTGCTGCAAATACAAACTACCGGGCAGCACCAAAGGCAGGGCCTGAGGCACAGGTTCTGTGAACTCAAAACAGCTTCTCTTCTGCAGGGGAATTTAGCTGGGACAGAAACAAATTCTGCAAAGTTGTTCTGTTCTGTTAGTAACATCAATCAGGGGTGGGGCTGAAACTGAGTGAACAGCCCCAGCCTTCATCAAGCACCCAAGATTGTCAGGCCTCACCTCTCCCTGATGGATAGTGGCAGAGAGCAGTGGCCTGGCTGAGGACACATAGCTCTCCCTGTGATTCAGGCAGGTGCAACCCCCTGGAGTATCTGCTCATTGGAGGCAACTGGGTCACAGCCCTGCAGGGTTATCAGTGACTGGGTGTGACAGTGGTGCAAGGTAGGAAAGGAGGCATCAACCTTCACAGACTAATCTATTTGCTGGGTGGGTCCTCCTGACCTCATGGAGCACTGGAGCAAGTCATATTTGAGTTGTCAGCAGACCCCTGCGATCTAGTTTCCAGAGACCTTTTAAAATCTCCCACCTGAGATAAGTGCTGACTGAGACAATTGATTTGGACTTTTTGAACTGAGCCAATTGCCCGAGGACTATCCAAGTGGTGCCCTCTGTGTGTGGTTGTAGGAAGGTTTGATTTTCCTTTTCCAATTGTTGCCTGTGTGGGGCAGGGTGATTTAATTGTTGGTATTTCTCCACAGCTGAGACTTCAACCCAGAGTAACTGTTTCACTAGGGTTGGACAGAGACCAGCTGAAAACAAGACAGAGCCACTTAGCCCCACCACACCAAGCAGATCCCCAGTTTTTCAGGCCATAGCACTGTATTGGCCCTCAGCAAAGCTCCTGGGAAAAGGTACAGACATCAGTCCCAGCTTT
>CAUYPK010097228.1:0-15575 GCA_963574355.1 Loris lydekkerianus | reverse complement strand
ATGCGCCTGTCACAACACACCTGGCTATTTTTTTGGTTGCAGCCATCATTGTTGTTTAGCAGGCCTGGGCTGGTTTTAAACCTGCCAGCTCAGGTGTATGTGGCTGGCGCCTTAGCTGCTTGAGCCACAGGTGCTGAGCCGCTTTTGTTTTTTTTTTTTTTTTTTTTTGATACAGAGTCTCCCTATGTAACCCTGGGTAGAGTGGTGTGGTATCACAGCTCACAGCAACCTCCAACTTTTGGGTTTAAGAGATTCTCTTGCCTCAGCCTTCTGAGTAGCTGGGACTATAGGCACCTGCCACAACGCCCAGCTATTTTTTGTTGCAGTTTGGCTGGAGATAGGTTTGAACCCAACACCCTCGGAATATGAGGCCGGCACCCTACTCACTGAGCCACAGGCGTCTCCCACAAAACAATTTAATGTTTGGTTCCATTTTTTTTTTTTTTTTTTTTTTTTTTTGAGAGCGAGAATATCACTTTGTTGCCCCTGGTAGAGTGCTGTAGTGTTATAGCTCACAGCAAGCTCAAACTCCTGGGTTCAAGCCACTATCTTGCCTCAGCCTCCTGAGTAGCTGGGACTATAGGCTTCTACCACAACACCTGGCTATTTTTAGAGACATCTCACTCTTGCTCAAGCTAGTCTCTAACCATGAGCTCAAGTGATCCACCCGCCTCAGACTCCCAGAGTGTTGGGATTACAGGCATGAACCACTGCGCCCCGCCTATCTGTACTCAAATTTTATCACCTCTTATGTTGGTTGACTGCCTTTTTTAACAAGCAGGTTACAAAACAGAAGTCAATGTTTTTTAGCCAAGCATGGTGGCACATGCCTATAGTTCCAGCTACTTGGGAGGCTGAGGCAAGAGGATCGCTTGAGCCCAAGAGTTTGAGGTTGCTGTGAGCTGTGACGTGGCGGCACTCTACCCAGGGTGACAGAATGAGACTCTGTCTCAAAAAAATAAAAAAGAATTATGTCCTTCTGTGTTCCCAAGACTTGCCCTGTCTAATCTTTATCATACCATAATTTTGGCCTCCTCTTACTCCTTCATTCCAGAAGAATGACAACTTCTGTACAAACACTTAACTGCTAAGTAAACAGCAAATGCATCTTCTGAATGACTGTTCTGTAAAAGTCAAATTTGATTAGCATAGGGGGAACACTTTCTTCCAGCCAGTAGGTAAAGCATACCCTGCCAAAATAAACTCTACCTTTTCAACATCTGATTCAAGGGGCAAATATTTCTCCACGACTACCTTGTGATCTAAATTTAGACTTCTCAGCAAAATCATTAAGATTTTAAAATATTTATTTCAAGATTTCAAATAAATGCACTATCAACGTTAGCAATGTCAAAGCATAAATGTTATCTTAAAAAAATTTTTCTTGTTAACAAAGAGATGCTCCTCTTCCTTTTTTGTTGTTATTTTGCTTTTTTCTCCCTTAACTCCTTATTTTGGACACTTTCAAACCTATAGAAAAATCGAAAGAATTGTACAAAGAAATTTTAGAGTACATAATGCAATGATACATTTCTATACTATTGAGAATAGAGTATGAGTGTTTTTACCACAACAAATGAGTAAGCAAGGAGACGGTTATGTTAATCAGTTAGATGTAAGCGTTCCACATTGTATATCAAATCAGCACATTGTACCCCATAAGTGCATTAATGTACACAGTAATGATTTAATAAAGAATTTAAAAAATAAAAAAGTAACAAAAAAAAGAAATTTTAGAAGCTTCCTGTAGTTCACCAATAGTTAGCTTTTTGCCACATTTGCTTACACAGACACACACACACTCGACCCTCGAACAACATGAGCTTGAGCTGCTCAGGTCCACTCAGAAGTGTATTTTCTTCCACCTCTGCCACCTTGAAACAGCAAGACCAAGGTCATCTCTGTATCCTTCTCCTCAGCCAACGCAATGGGAAGACAGTGAGGATAAAGACCTTTATGATAATCCACTTCCACTCTCTTTCTTTTTCTTTTTCTTTTTTTTTTTTTTTTTGAGACAGAGTCTCACTTTGTCACCTCAGTAGAGTGCTGTACTATCACAGCTCACAGCAACCTCCAACTCCTGGGCTTAGGCGATTCTCTTGCCTCAGCCTCCCAAGTAGCTGGGACTACAGGAGCCCGCCAGAATGCTCGGCTGTCTTTTTGTTGCAGTTTGGCCGGGACTAGGTTTGAACACAGCACCCTCAGTATATGGGGCCGGCGCCCTACCCACTGAGCCACAGGTGCCGCCCCTCCAGCTATTTTTTTGTTGCAGTTTGGCTGGGGCTGGGTTTGAACCAGCCACCGTCAGGATATGGGGCCGGCGCCCTACCCACTGAGCCACAGGTGCCGCCCCTCCAGCTATTTTTTTGTTGCAGTTTGGCCGGGACTAGGTTTGAACACGGCACCCTCAGTATATGGGGCCGGCGCCCTACCCACTGAGCCACAGGTGCCGCCCCTCCAGCTATTTTTTTGTTGCAGTTTGGCTGGAGTCGGGTTTGAACCAGCCACCGTCAGGATATGGTGCCGGCGCCCTACTCACTGAGCCACAGGCCCCGCCCACAATAATCTTTTACTATTATCTACTATGCGGTAGAGAACACATTCAAATTTCTTCAATTGTCTTAAATTGTCGCGTCTGCAAATATTACTGATCCAAGATGCGAGTGAGCTTCGTGTATCGCATTTAACTCTAACTCTTTGGTCTTCCGAAGTGTTTCTTCTCCCACCCACCCACCCTGTTTCTAGACACCGACTTTTTGTAAGAGTTCAGGTCGCCTGTCTTCTAAAATGTTTTATATTGGGCTGGCACGGTGGCTCATCCCTCGGGAGGCAGAGGCGGGCGGATTGCCTGAGGTTTGAGACCAGCCTGAAGGAGAGCTAGACCCCTTCTCTAAAAATAGCCAGTCCTGGGCGGCGCCTGTGGCTTAGTGAGTAGGGTTCCCGCCCCATATACTGAGGGTGGTGGGTTCAAATCCGACCTGGGCCAAACTGCAACAAAAAAATATCTGGGCATTGTGGTGGGCGCCTGTAATCCCAGCTACAACGGAGGATGAGGCAAAAGAATCGCCTAGGCCCAAGAGCTGGAGGTTGCTGTGAGCTGGGACACCACAGCGCTCTATCCTCTATTGAGGGTGATAAAGTGAGACTCTGTCTCTAAAAAAAAAAAAAAAAAAAAAAAAATTGAGTTAAAAATAGCCAGTCATTGTGGCAGGCACCAGTAGTCCCAGCTACTAGGGAGGCTGAGGCAAGAGAATCACTTGAGCCTAAGAATTTGAAGTTGCTGTGAGCTGTGACGTCACTGTACTCTACTGAGGGCAACAAAGTGAGACTCTGTCTCCAAAAAAAGTAAATAAGTAAACAAAATATTTTATACTGTAGATTTGTTGAGTTTTTCCCAAACATTTTGGACAAGAGGCCATGTGCTGTGGTTCACACCTATAATCTTAGCACTTTGGGTGACTTACTAGGAGGATTGCTTGAGGGAGGAGTTTGAGATAAGCCTCGTCAATATAGCGAGATCCTATCTCTACAAAGAATAAAATATTTTCCAAATGTAATGGTGAGCACCTATAGTCCCAGCTACTTGGGAGGCTGAGGCAGAGGGATCAGTTGAGCCCAGGACTTGGAGGCTGCAGCGAGCAACGTGAGCTATGATGATGCCACTGTACTCCAGCCTGGGCAACAGAGAGAGACATTGTTCCTTAAACAAATTTTTTTGGACAAGAATGTTTTGTAGGTGATACCATCACATCAGGAGTCACACAATTTCAGTTCGAACAATTGTGGGTGGTGCCATCTTTGATTATTTGATTTTCTTAACAAACTAAATCATGTTGTAATTTTCTTTTTTTCTATTACCTGTGTATTTTGAAAATCTTTTTTAGTAGATTTACAGTGTTTTTTCATTTTTGTTGAACGGTTATTTAATATTCCACAGGTTGTATATTAAACATTTGTCAAAAGCCAGGATAAACTACCCTTTCCCAACAAACCCCATAATTTCTTTCCCCAGGCTAAAGTGCTGTGGAGTCACAGCTCACAGCAACCTTAGACTCTTGGGCTCAAGCAATTTTCTTGCCTCGCCTCCCAAGTAGCTGGAACTACAGGCATCCACCATATGCCCAGCTATTTTTAGAGACAAGGATCTCATTCTGGCTCAGGCTGGTCTCAAACTGGTGAGCTTAGAGGATCCGCCTGCCTCGGCCTCCCCGTGTTCTCAGTTTAGCACTGGGCCTCTCTAACAGGACTGCTTGCTTTATCAAACTGCAAGCCAAGAAGGCAACAGAGAGAGTCTACCAGCAAGACGGAAGTTAGGATCTTCTATAACATAATCACAAAGTGACATCGCATTACCATTGTTGTATTTTATAGTTTAAAACAAGTCACAGATCCTGCCCAGGGACTCAAGGACAGGGATTGAGTACACAAGGGCATGAATACCAAGAGCATTGGATCCCTGAAGGCTTCTTAAAGTCTGCCTCCGACCATCAAAGTTAAAGAGCGAAGCTCTTTGAAAGAAACTGTTAAGCAAAAAGACAAGCCATAGATTTACAGGAAATTTTAAAATTGCATGTTTTTAAATTGCACACGAACTTTATGGACACACTGTTATTTGTGAAACACAGGACTCATACAGACTTGTATCTCCAAATATATTGTACAAACAATAAGAAACAAACAACCAGTTTAAAAAATAGATAAAATTAATTTACATGGTATCCCTGTATCAAAGCATCACATAGACTGTATAATTATATGCAACTATTATGTACTCATAATAGTTAAAAAGAAAAAAGAAAAAATTGAGCAAACGAGTGGCTCGGTAACCCTAGCTCAGTGAGTAGGGCGCTGGCCACATACACAAAGGCTGGCGGGCTCAAGCCTGGCCTGGGCCTGCAAAATAATGACAACTGCAACCAAAATATAGCCGAGCATTGTGGCAGGCGCCTGTAGTCCCAGCTCCTAGGGAGGCTGAGACAAGAGAATCACTTAAGCCCAAGAGTTTGATGTTGCTATGAGCTGTGACACCATGGCGCTCTACTGAGGGCAACATAGTGAGACACCATCTCAAAAAAAAAAAAAAAAAAAAAAAAAAAGCAGCACCTGTGGCTCATTAAGTAGGGCACGGGCGTTATGTACTGAGGGTGGTGGGTTCGAACCCAGCCCCGGCCAAACTGCAACAAAAAAATAGCCAGGTCTTGTGTGGGGCTACTGTAGTCCCAGCTACTTGGGAGACTGAGGCAAAAGAATTGCCTAAGCCCAGGAGTTGGAGGTTGCTGAGAGCTGTGATACCATGGCACTCTACTGAGGGTGACAAAGTGAGACTCTGTAAAAAAAAAGAAAAAAAAAAAGATACTTAACCAAAAATGACGAAAAAAGTATATAAAAATATATTCAACATTATTAATTGTTAGGAAAATATAAACTAAAACCACAATGGGATTGATACTGCTGCACTCATTAGTATGGGTGAAATTTAAAACAACAACAACAACAAAACCTGGAGCAAGTGTTGACAAATATATACAGCAACTGCAGCGGCTATTGTTTTGTTGCAGTTTGGCCGGAGCCAGGTTCAAACCCACCACCTCAGTATACGGGCCTGGCACCCTACTCACTGAGCCACAGGTGCCTCCCAGCAACTGCAACTTCTATGTGGATGGTGAGAACACAGAATGGTACAGTCACCCTGAAAAATAGTTTTGTGGCTTCTTATAAAGTTAAACACGTACTTACATTATGTGTAGGAAACACACACATATAAACACATCCCTGACTGTGTGCAGGAAAGGGTTAACTCTGCAGGCCTGGGTTGCTCAAATCTTGCATATTCCCAAGGTCTTGGGGTGGCTCTTGGTCCAGCTTCTGAGAGATGACCTGTGAGACCTTAGCTTCTCCTGCCTGATAAGAGTGTCCTTGTGTGCTTCCTGGGAGCT
Source organism: Loris lydekkerianus (assembly GCA_963574355.1). Classification (NCBI taxonomy): domain Eukaryota; kingdom Metazoa; phylum Chordata; class Mammalia; order Primates; family Lorisidae; genus Loris; species Loris lydekkerianus. The sequence continues at coordinate 9,639 of CAUYPK010097228.1, read as the reverse complement.
GGGAGCCTAGAAGCTGAGGTCAGCCACATGTGCACTGCACACCCACGTGACTAAGCCCCAGTAAAAATCTGAGCCATCAAGGCTCAAGTGAGCTTCCCTGGGTGGCACCCTGGGAAAATTAAGGGCCATCTGTGAGAGTCTACTGGCAAGGACAACTAGAAACTTCTACATGGTTTCTCTCAGACCCCATCCAGTGAGGTTTTTCCTTTTGCTTGTTTTAATCTGTATCTTTCACTATGATAAACCATAACCTTGTTTTTTGTGTGTGTGGGTTTTTTTGTTTTGTTTTGTTTTTTTGTAGAGACACAGTCTCACTTAACCGCCCTAGTGACATCACAGGACTACACAGCAACCTCCAGCTCTTGGGCTACTCCGATTCTCCTGCCTCAGCCACCCGAGCAGATGGGACTGCAGGCACCTGCCACAACACCCAGCTATTTTTTGGTTGCAGTTTGGCCAGGGCTGGGTTTGAACCTGCCACCATCAGTGTATGGGGCCCGCGCCCTACTCACTGAGCCACAGGTGCCACCAGACCATAACCTTGTTTTAACAGCTTTTCTGAATCCAGTTAGCCCTTCTAGCAAATCATCAAACCTGAAGGTTGCCATGGAGACCACCAACAAAACATAGGGCCACCTGTGTGAGATAGGACCCATATTTTACTTCTAGGTGGGAAAATATGAAAGCATTTTTTTTTTGCAGTTTTGGCTGGGGCTGGGTTTGAACCCACCACCTCCAACATATGGGGCTGGCGCCTTACTCCATTGAGCTACAGGTGCCACCCATGAAAGCATTTTTTAACAGCCCATATGTGAATATTTATAGTCATGAAATCATCAAAAATTGGAAACAATCAAAATGTCCGTCAGCTCATGAGTTGTGTGGTACATTTAAGGCAATATTGTTCAATCATAAAAAGGAAGGAACTAATGAGACGCAAATCTCAAAAGCATCCTACTAAGTGAAAGAAGCCCGATTCAACAACCCACATAATAATTCCATATCTAGGCTGCCCATCGTGGCTCACGTCTGTAATCCTGGCACTCTGGGAGGCCAAGGCAGGTGGATTGCTTGAGCTCAGGAGTTCAAGACCAGCCTGAGCAAGAGTGAGACTCCATCACTACTAACAGTAGAAAAATTACCAGGTGTCATGTCAGGAACCTGTAGTCCCAGCTACTCAGGAGGTTGAGGCAAGAGGATCACTTGAGCCCAGGAGTTGGAGGTTGCTGTGAGTTATGATGACACTATGGCACTTAACACCATCCAATGACTGAGACTCTGTCTCAAAAAATAATAATAATAATCCCATATATGTGACATTTTTACAAGGACAAAATTATAAGGACAGAGAACAGGCAGTGGTTGCCAGAAGCCGGGAGAGGGGAGGGTCTGATTACAAAGTGATATGAAGGAACTTTCTATAAATAATTGAAATATTCTATATCTTAAATGTGATAACAAGGTGGTATGTGTTTGTCAAAATTCATTGAATTGTTTACTAAAAAGGGTGAATTTTTTGTATGTAAGTTATGCCTCAATAATCACAATTTTTAAAAATTACAGCAATTAGTTGGAAATTTCAGGAAATCAAATAACCTAGAAATTTGTCAAAGGGTTCACCTGCCTCTGGGATTTACCAGATACCTTACTGGGTAACACATCATAACATTCATTTTACTTCTCTGCTTTTGAGGGTTTTTTTATTTTTCTTAGGTTTTGGCAAATCTACCCCTTCATACTGACTTAACTTTTTAGTTTTATTCTTGTAAAAGAGTACCTATAATGTCAGTGTAAGTCACAAAGCTCAATATTAAAATGAACTCCATTAGCTGGAACATGTTCTTCTTAGCAAAGTATCTCAGGAATGGAAGAAAAAGTATCCAATGTATGCATCCCTACTATGAAGCTAATTTATACCTTTCACATGAAGGCTATAACCCAACTATAGCACAAGAATATGGGGAAAGGGCCAAGGAAGGGGAAGGGAGAGGGGAGGTTAGGGTGGACGGAGGGTTATGGATGGGGCCACACCTACGGTGCATCTTAGAATGGGTACAGGTGAAACTTACTAAATGCAGATACAAATGTCTACATACAGTAACTAAGAAAATGCCATGAAGGCTATGTTGAACAGTTTGATGAGAACATTTCAGACAGTATATGAAACAAGCACACTGAACCCCTTGACTGCACTAATGTACACAGCTATGATTTAACAATAAAAAAAAAAAGTAAAAGATAGAAAATTGCCTAGATGACCCTTAAAGACACAATGCTAGTGAAATGCTGAGTGGGGAAATGAGGTGTTGCTACTCAAATAGCAAAACAGATAAAGTTTCAGTTATACAAGACCAACAAATTCTAGAGATTTGCTGTACAGCATTGCACCTATAGTTAACAATACTGCATCACATCATAGACTTAAAAATCCATCAAAATGCTACATCTCATGGTAAGTGTTCTTACCACCATAAACTGGAATAAAATATAGCATAAAAATGTTTTAATTAAAAACAGAAATAAAAACTTTCATGGCCTAACTTCAGGATTTAAAGACAGGACTACTAGAATTATCTTAAGAAAAATTGTCAAAATATACATTCTCAAGCTCTAAGATATCCTCATAGGATAGAACTGGGTGGGGAGAGTAAAGAAAGCAGGTGAAAGAATAGAAATTATGAATTTTGAAAATCTTTTCAAGTGGGTTTGGTTTCTTACATTTTCCCAACAACTGATCCAAATGAACCTCTTAACTTTATAGTCCTCTTATTCTTCTATGAAGATGGAGGGAAATTTTGCATACTATTGTTAATGAATTCATCTGTGTCACTAACTGGAAGAACCATGTGAAAAGGATTTAAAAGACAGAAGAACCATCAAAGTCTAATAATGAACAACTGATGTAAAATGATGTAAGATTGTCCTGCCCAGAACCCTGACATTTCTGATTGTAGTCAGAAAGGGAGACATAAATGAGAGACTGGAAACACCAAATATATCATAGGCAAGAAAATGTTAAATAGAACTTGAGTTGGAAGGAGTTGATTGTGATTGTTTGGTGAGATCAGTATGTTGCTGTCTGCTGCCCCGGTGACAGAAAGGCGGCAAAACAGTTGCCTAGTGAGAAGATTACAGTGAACTGCAGAATCTTTGGACATCTCCAGAGCCAACATGTAATCTAGGCAGGCTCTGTAACCACATGCTTCTAGTTATAGCCATTCATGGCTTTACCTGCTGAGTGGTCTTCAATGATGTTGTGAAAGAGAAACCAAGACATTTTAAAAATATGAACATTTGTTTTTTGGTTTGCTGCCCAAGCCCATATTCGCAGAATACATACACACTTCCTTGTTTCTTTCATGTCATTCCCAGCCAACCCAACAAATGTCATAGCAACTATGGTAGCTACAGCAGAGTAGGACCAGGATGAGATTAACTCCAAAGTGAGGTATATGAGATGTCCCTAGTAAGTATGGTAGCAACAGCAGAGTAAGACAAGGATAAGATTAATTCTGAAGTGACATATATGAGATGTCCCTTGAAGTGTGGTAGCAACAGCAGAGTGGGAACAGGATGAGATTGACTCTGAAGTGAGGTATATGAGATGTCCCTAGTAAGTAAGTGTGGTAGCAACAGCAGAGTAAGACCAGGATGAGATTGACGCTGAAGTGAGGTATATGAGATGTCCCTATTAAGTGTGGCAGCTGCAGCACAGTGGGACCAGGATGAGATTGACTCTGAAGTGAGGTACATGAGATGTCCCTAGTAAGTGTGGCAGCTGCAGCAGAGTGGGACCAGGATGAGATTGACTCTGAAGTGAGGTACATGAGATATCTCTAGTAAGTGTGACAGCTGTAGCACAGTGAAACCAGGATGACATTGACTCTGAAGTGAGGTATATGAGATGTCCCTAGTAAGTGTGGCAGCTGCAGCAGAGTGGGACGAGGATGAGATTGACTCTGAAGTGAGGTACATGAGATGTCCCTAGTAAGTGTGGAACCAACAGCAGAGTAAGACCAGGATGAGATTGACTCTGAAGTGAGGTACATGAGATGTCCCTAGTAAGTGTGGCAGCTACAGCACAGTGAAACCAGGATGACATTGACTCTGAAGTGAGGTACATGAGATGTCCCTAGTAAGTGTGACAGCTGTAGCACAGTGAAACCAGGATGACATTGACTCTGAAGTGAGGTATATGAGATGTCCCTAGTAAGTGTGGTAACTGTAGCACGGTGAAACCAGGATGACATTGACTCTGAAATGAGGTATATGAGATGTCCCTAGTAAGTGTGGCAGCTGCAGCAGAGTGAGACCAGGGTGAGATTGACTCTGAAGTGAGTTACATGAGATGTTCCTAGTAAGTGTGGCAGCTGTAGCACAGTGAAACCAGGATGACGTTGACTCTGAAGTGAGGTATATGAGATGTCCCTAGTAAGTGTGGCAGCTGCAGCAGAGTGGGACTAGGGTGAGATTAACTCTGAAGTGAAGTATATGAGAAGTCCCTAGAGAAGTACTAGGATCTACATTGCACAGTTGGGTGACCATAAAATGTGGAAATCCCCCATGTAGGTCAGTCTGGAGTAGCAGTCCTAAGAAAAGTGCAAAGTTATTCACGGATCACAGAAAGACATTATAACAAATTGCATTTAAATTTATCATTCTTTGCTCAATTCTTTTTTCTCTTTATGGTTTACAGTGAACAATATATGTTAATTCAGTTGTACATACAAATACATTAATTTTTCAATGTAAAATTAATAGAAAGCCAACAATTTCAAAGGGGTGATGCAAGGTCATGAGTTTTGCAAAAATTTAAAGACATCAAGAATGAAAAGTACCCCCTCTTTTGCTTATTATGCTTATCAATCTTTTCATCAATAAACTCTATCCTGTTACTTAAAAAAAAAAAAAAGAAAAGAATGAAAAGTATTTGTAAACTTAGATACCATGGGGTATGTTAGGAACATAACATTTTCTGGTCAAAAATAAGCAATAAATTTCAAAGATCAATTAATACATACACACACGCTCATACACATATATTGAAGGAGTTACCACTTGTAAATTTTTTCCAAACTGAATTTAAAATGAAAAAAAGGGTGGGGGAGTTGTACACTCTTGATCTAGAGACTACAACTCTTAACTCTCCCAGACTTCAACCTTTAATTTCCCTCCCTTTTTCCCTCCCTCCCTTCCCTTCTTTCTTTCCTTTCTTTCTTCCATCATCCTTCCTTCCCTTCCTTCTTCTTCCATCTTTCTCTTTTCTCTCTTCTTATTTATTTATTTATTTATTTGAGACAGGGTTTTTACTCTGTCATCCAGGCTAGAGTACAGTGGCACATTCATATTTCACTGTAACCTGAAACTCCTGGGTTCAAGCAATCCTCCTGTCTCAGCCTCCTGAGCAGCTAGCACTACAGGCAGATGCCACCACACCCAGCTAATTATTTTCTTCTTTAATTTTTGTGGCTGCAAGTGTGTCTCACTATTTTCCCAGGCTGGTAACAAACTCCTGGACTCCAGCAAGCCTCCTCCCTTGGATTCCCACACCCACCCAGCCCACTGTCCGTTCACTTTATTTTTCTGACCCTGGCTTTGCCTCTTTTCCAGGTCCTTGTGCAAGTTTTGTTCTGATGCTGGTTTGCTCCCCTAACTGGTGGTGGTAATGATTAAAAAGATGATTTTATTATCTGTCCATTTTGTAATCTCTGCCATGTGAAGAAGAAGATTTAATCTCTGATAAATAAGAGATGATAGTCATTTTGACATTTTTTTGTTAATGTTGGTTTGTTTTGTTTTGGTTTTTTAGTTGGTCTCACTTCTGAGGGATAAAACAGCATTTTGAGACGTAGGCTTTTTCCTCTTCGGCAGGCGATTTATGTTTCTCTTTCATGTCTCCTGAAAGTTCTATAAATTAGAGCACTTGATGGAAAAGATTGTATACCAAGTGCTTCTACCTATTGATATATATATATATATTTTTTTTTTTTTTTTTGAGACAGTCTCACCTTGTTGCCCTCAGTAGAGTGCTGTGGCATCACAGCTCACAGCAACCTCAAACACTTGGGCTTAAGTGATGCCCTTGCCTCAGCCTCCCAAGTAGCTGGGACTGTAGGTGCCCACCACAATGCCTGGCTATTTTTGGTTGCAGTTCTCATTGTTGTTTAGGAAGTCTGGGTCAGGTTCAAACCCGCCAGCCCCAGTGTATGTAGCCAGCACCCTATTTACTGAGCTACAGGCACGGAGCCTGATACTTTAAATAAATAGACTCACAGATATTGAAAAAGTAACAGAAAAAGTAATTCAAACTGATGGGACAAATTTGATTGTGAATATTTGTTTGGAAATATTTTAGTAGAGTTTTTAAGTTTTATAAGAAAAGCACTGCCTCTTTTTGGTCTAGTGCTAATCCGGAATTTAGTATAAGGGTCTTTAAATGACCAGTGGTTCTTACTTACCTCTCAGGATTCATGAACAAATACAGCCTCTCTTTTTTTTTTTTTTTTGTAGTTTTCGGCCAGGGCTAGGTTTGAACCCACCACCTCTGGCATATGGGGCCGGCGCTCTACTTCTTTAAGTCACAGGCACTGCCCTCTCTCTTTTTTTTTAATGGTAGTATAGTTTCTTGCATTGGGTCAATTAGAGTCTGTCCTCCATTTTAAAAGGATATAATTTGACAGACCAATTATGCAACCATATTGATTGAATTATTTGGAGTTTTACATCTAAAAATATATTTCCTTTTTCTGGTGTGATAGGCCCACCATATTTAAGTAAGGAATGTAAGCCTTTTGTAGAATCAATGCCTACAAGCCCCTCTTAAGAAATTGATCTGGTGTCTCTTGTATGGCTAAGGGAATGTCTTCAGGGTAAAGGGTATTATGCAAAAACCTAGATCAGTCTTACAGTTCATTTAGAATTTGTATCAGAGGTTTTCAAGTTTTTTTCTACTTTCTCAGAAAGTAATGAAGAACATAGGAATTAGTAAGCACCAGGATAAACAGAAAAGACTATTTTTTCTTCTTACTTTATCAATGACACATATGGCTGTTTAAAGCAAAAATTGTAACATTGTCTTACTGGATTTAAATATAAGTGGATGTAATATACGTGACAAGTACAGCATTAAAAAAAAATAACAGGATGAGGATGTAGGCAAGTGAACGTATGTAGTTGCAGGGTTCTTTATCTTACATAAAGCATTACAACATTAATTCTGAATAGACTATAAAAGTTCTCTAGAATAATCACTAAAAAATAAATAACGCAAAGAGGAATAGCTAATAAGTGACATGAAATATTACACAGAATTTCAGAAACATTCAAATAATTCAGGAAAAAAAGTAGAGGAACAACAGTTAATAAAAAACAGGTGGGAACAGAAAAATATAATATGGTAGATATAAATACAATCATACAATCATACAGAAAAATATAATATGGTAGATATAAATACAATCATACCATCATTCTATTAAATATTAATTACGTATGCAGTCAAAATATAGGGAAGAGGTTCCCAGAATGAATAAAAAAGAAGGAACAAACATACGCCGTTCGAGAGAAATATATAAAGAAACAAGTAAGTTGAAATTAAATGGATGGAAAAAATACACACTAGTTCAGAATAAGAAGGCTATGATGCTCATATAAATTAGATTTCAAGGTAAATGGTATTATTAGAGATAATAAAAGAAGATGCAAAATCAAATATTTATGAACCTGGTATCAGAAATTTGAAATCCATGGAGGGAAAAATAGCCAAAATTAAAGAAAGAAATATACAATCCCACAATCAAAGTTGGAGATATTAACACCGCACCCTTAGCAACTGATAAAAGAGCCAGATATAATCTCAGCAAACATATAGACAATTTGAAAAACACCCTAGACCACCATAACATAGTTAATATTAACAGAATTAGCAACTTTCAAGTGTATATGTATATATTTACCAATATAAAGCAAAATATGTTCTCTGATCACAACAGAATTAACTTGGAAATTAAAAACATAAATATTATTTCTATACCTATGAGACTTCAGAGAAAAAAAATTCTTAGAACACAAAGAGTACAAATCATAAAGGAAAGTGATAAATTAGGATTCATCAAAAGTAAAAATAAGTGCTCCCTGAAAGACATCATTAAGAAAAGAAAAAGGCCAACCACCAATTGAGACAAAAATTTTGCAATGTATATATATGAAAAATAACTTTGCTCCAAATATCTGAAGAATTATAACTCAATAACAAGACAAAAATCCAATCTAAAAAGTGGTCTAAAGATGTGAACAGACCTTATACAATAAAAGAATGAATAAAGTATATTCAAAAGATTCTCAATATCTAATCACAAGAAAAATGCCAATTAAAACCACCAGGTACAAATACACATCTATTAGAAGAGCTAAATTTTTATAAATAGAAATAATCTTATGCAGTCTTGGTGCAATCTGAAGCAACTAGAACTCTCTGTTCTATACACTGGTATAGATCTCTAGACGAGCACAGTCACTTTGAAAATAATTTGACATTTTATAAAAAAGTTAAACACTTACCTACAACATAACTTAGCCATTCTACTACTAGGAATTTATAAAAAAGAAACTAAAAAACAAAAATTCATAATAGCTTTATTTTTACCTTTCAAAATTAGAAACAACCCAAATATCCATCTACAGGTGAATGGATAAATTATAATTTATTTATAATTATATATAAATATAAATAAATATATAAATATATTTATATTTATATTTATTTATATATAATATAAATATATATACATAATATAAATATATATTTATATGTATAAATATATATACATAATATAAATATATATTTATATGTATAAATATATATAAATATTTATACATATAAATATATATAAATATAAATAAATTATAATTCATCCATATCACAAAATACTAAACTATTGACTAATACAAAGAAAAAGATAAACATCAAAATTATTATACTTAGTGAAAGAAGCCATGCAAAGAAAGAGTATACTGTATGATGGAATTTATATAAAATTCTAGGAAATACAGACCAATCTGTTCATCAGGAAGCAGACCAGAATTCACTCTTGGAAAGATAAAGTTGAGGTTACAAAGGGGGAAAGAAAACTTTTGGGGATGCTGAAAATGTTTTGTATGTAGATTTTAGTGACGATTTCATGGGTGTATATATGTGTCAATGACATTAAAATTGCCAACGTCATCTGATCAAATTACGTATTGTATACATGTGCATTCTATTATACTTTTATATCTCAATAGAAATAAATTTTTAAATTGACATTCCCAATGTCAACTGATCAAACTGTACCATTTTAAACATGTGCATTTTATATTTCATTGATACTTCAATAAGATGTAAGAAATTTTCTAAATAATCTAGTAGTGGGATTTCAACTATAGAAAAAATAAGATTAGTCATGGGTTGATAATTGTTGAAGTAGGGTAATAAATCTAGGGGTATTCATCACACACTTATCTTTACTTCTGGATATGCTTGAAATTTTGCTAATAAAATGTTTCAAAACCTCTACAGAGAGCCTATTTAAAATGCAATCTCAATTCCTTATAAAATCTACAGAGAAAAGTTAATTTTCTGGCCTAATTGTTTAGCATTCT
>CAUYPK010097226.1:0-59222 GCA_963574355.1 Loris lydekkerianus | reverse complement strand
ATTTCGGCTCTTTGCCTCTTATCATTATTTTGTATACTGTGGCTCTTTGCCAAGTTTGGATTTTGTTATGCTGCTTCTGAGGAGGGACCTCTGAGGAGCGATCTCCGAGCGCATAGTCGAACTTGTTCGCCACCCCTGCCTATAGCTTTCAACACAGCCCTAACCGGAGGAACCCAAGAACAGGCAGAGTGTTTATTTCTTTTGATTTCTTGGCTTGTGGGGCAGACGGCCAAGTGGGTCTTTGGTCTTTAGCAAAATATAAAGATCAAGAAAATGAACAAGGGGGAGCTCCATCAGAAAGGAAGTAAGACCTAGCTAGGGCGACCAGTTCATCTCTGTAAACCCTCGGTAAGTGCCAGAGTTCCTTTCCAGCTCCACATCCATCCTCTTCTCACACCTGTCTCTGCATCACACCAGTGTGTGACCTTTAAACCTTAACCTCATCTGCTCTGTGACCTATGCCTCATCCACAGGTTTATTTTTAAAGCACATGCTTTAGCTGTGCCCAGAGTATAAATAAATTTTCACATACCAACTCCTGCCAGCAGAGTGTGAGTCTCTTCTTATCTAAAGCGGTTTGATTCAACATCTTGGGCTTCTTTTCTGCTTCAGAGATAAAGGCACTGTAAGAGGAGAATGATTTAAAAACCTACTTAGTGAAAATCCATTTTTATCATTCCAGGGATTTGCAAATACACTTTCTGCAATACAATGGGAGGCTGATGAAGCCACAGAACTGAGATTTTTAATTTAGAGTTAAGCAATGAGTCTAAGAAATAAAGTGAGACTTGGAAATGGTGCCCAATCCAACGTTGGCTCTGGGAAACGGATGTTTGTTTCTCAGTATTTTCTTTCTGTATGCGTCAGTTGTGATCACTGTCAAAACTTGTAACAAAGAAAACAATAATGCCGTTTTCCTTCATCTTACAAATTTAACACATACCAAAAGTTTCCTGAAAAGTTGTATAGAAAGGAAATATGGTAGACTCAATACTGAGATGTCTCCCCACATTTTGAAAACCATACAAAGGACTAAATAGTAACATTTTGGGGAAATGAAGTTAAAAACGGTTTCAACAGGAAAACAGTAAAATTATAACTACAATACAAGAAGAAGAAATACAAATGGCCAAAAACCTTGGGAAAATAACATATTATCCTTATTAGTGATAATTTAAATGACAATTAAAATCAGTACCATTTCACTCATAAAAAATTGGGTAATAGTCAAGTATGGTGAAGATGTGGGAGACAGTTACTTGTCTACGCTATTGTAAACGAGTATAATTTGTTACAATGTTTTCGAGGCTGACAGCACCAATCAAAATTTGAAAGTGTGTATAATTTGACTCAAAAATTATACTAAAATTTTTATCCTTCAAAAATAACTGAATGATTTGGCAAGAATGTGCTTACACAATGGTATCTATTGTAGGACTGCTTGTAGTAGCAAAATTAAAGACTAGTTAAATATATCACTAGGGACTAGTTAAATATATAATGATACATCTGTGGGACTGAGTATTGAGGACATCTGTTATGTGTTCCTGTAGAAAGATGCCTGATATATTATTGAGTGAAAAAGCAACCAACTGGGCAAAATGTAAGATATTGTGCGTGGCAAAATATGATATTTTTATGAGTGCATATATATTGAGGGTGTGTGTTGGCTAATCCACAGGAAAAGGCCCTCAGAACAAATCAAACTCCTCTCTGGAGAGTAGAACTGGAGAGAGAATTGAGACAAATGTTTTTACTTTATACATTTCTGGGTTTTTTGTTTTGTTTTTGTTTTGTTTGTTTTTTATGGTAAGCATGCAGCCCTTCTGTGACCCCAAAATAATCAATTATAAAAGAAACCAAAAGAAAAGTTAAGATGCCACCCCTCCCAGTAAGACGTAAGATCCCACCCACACCAGGATCTGCCTGGTGGTAACTGGAAGCCACACCAGAAATTCTCTTTGGGCATACTAACACAGTTAGGTTTTCTCTTAAGTTTTCAAAAGAATAAGAAGGCTTATATTTTGAGGAAGGAATTTTGTTGCCCCATTCCTGCCTTTTCTAGAGAAACAAGGAATTCCACTCTACTGCCCAGAATGGATTGGTCCAGGTAGAAGCGGCTGGTACTTCTAATCTCTCTGTTTTCCCCATAGTGGGGAAATAATTAGTTTCCACATCAAATGTATTAAGCAACCACAGCATGTTTCTATTCATTCTCTGTCTTTAGACCAGTGTGCCTGCTGGCGTGGGCAGCCTCCTCACCTCTATGTGGCAAGTGGCCTGTTCCTGCAGGCAAAGCCCTGGAAGTCCAGCTGCTCAGCGATGAACAGGCCTAGGAGGCAGGAAACCCACCCTCCCCTCATGTCCAAGCTGATTTCTTATATCCAAGTGTCCAAAACATAAAACTAACATTTTAATCTCCATCTAGCCCTCATAAACATTTTTCAGTTGGTTGTAAACTTGAAGAGAAGGGAGGATGATTAATATCACCTCTCCCAAATCTCCTGATATAGAAAAGTTAATTGAGCTATTAATTTGCTCACAGGCAGCTTCTGAAAATGTGACATTATGAAGCTTTGTAAAGCCACCTAAAGAGAATTACAGGTGGCACTTAGCTCACAGCAGGAGTAATACTAATATATGTAACTTTTATGATAAAAAAAAAAACAGAAAAATAAAAATGAGAAGACTATCTGCTTTCCTTTTTGTTTCTTTTCTAATTGAAAATAGTTGGATAGTTGTGAGATTGGGAAAGACAGAATGTATACAGCAGAACACCAGAATTTAGCTATGCCCTGTCAATAATTCTCCCTAAAAATACTGTCACCCCCCCCAAAAAAAAAAAAATTATCTTCCTTCCTCATGTCGCCCTCCTCTATGAAAAGGGGTACAGAAGAGCTGTACCACACTGGTAATTGTGTCATTACTGTTTCTCCTCTGTACAGATTAATAACTTTGTATTCCTTTTCTTCTATTAATCTGCTTTTTGTCAGCTGAGTTTTAGTGAACCTGATTGTGAAGAGGAAGTTTTCCCTTGGCCCTTATAATAACATTTGATACAGCTTATCCATCAAATTGTCAAATACTTGCTGAGTACCTACCAAATGCAAAGCACCTGCTGGTGTGACGTTAAATCATTCAAACTTAAAAATGTTCGAACATTAAATTATTCTGAGCCTTGAGAGTAATTTGGCTTGGTAGCCTGAGTCAGGTAGCATACAGTTGCAACTTCTACTTTACCCTGTAAAGTGTAAATGATTAGGAATGACCAAGGGGGACCAAGAACAAGATGTCCTCAAAACATTATTCCTCCTTATGGAATGTGAAAGCAATCTCCCTTGGAATGTAGCAAGCAGTACTAATCAAATTGCTGTGATGTATGTACTGGCCTTGGACCGAAAGTATCGTTACCCTGCTGAAACTATTTCTGCCTGTATGAGTGAAACCTTAGCTTCTGCACTTTGGAGCACTGAGCCTCATCCCTTTAGAGTCTGTATGTCCTAGGTGGTCATCCTCAAGCTTTGAGGACAAATGAATCCATCCTGAATCATGTTTTTTGAATCCCATTACTTAAGGTTGACACCAGGCATGAATACTACTAGTGTTTATCTTGTTTCACAAATAATCCCCTCAGTAAGTCTTTCTTTCTTTCCTTTTTCCTACCTTTGGTTAACATTTTAGTTGTTTAAGTGTCAGGAAGCAGTAGTTTGCCCATACGCACCAGCTAAATTACTGAACAGAATAAAGATGGATATAACAGTATACAACGCCCATCAGAAAGCCTGTGAAATTGGTGATTTGCACAAGGTAGGTAAAAGCTGATCGGACACATGACCTTTCCAACAAAGGGCTGATCAGAATCCACAGAGAACTCAAACTTATTAATAAGAAAAGAACAAGTGATCCCATTTCACTATGGGCAAGAAACCTGGACAGAAGTTTCTCTGAAGAAGACAGGTGTGCGGCCTACAGACACATGAAAAAATGCTCATCATCTTTAATCATCAGAGAAATGCAAACCAAAACCACTTTGAGATACATCTAACTCCGGTAAGAGTAGCCCACATCACAAAATCCCAAAACTACAGATGTTGGCGTGGATGTGGAGAAAAGGGAACACTTCTATACTGCTGGTGGGAATGCGAACTAATATGTTCCTTTTGGAAAGAAGTTTGGAGAACACTCAGGGATATAAAAATTAACCTGCCATTAGATCCTGCAATCCTTCTACTAGGAGTATATCCAAAAGACCAAAAATCACTTTGCAAAAAAGACATTTGCGCCAGATTATTCATTGCAGCTCAATTCATAATAGCCAAGACACGGAAGAAGCCCAAGTGCCCATCAACCCATGAATGGATTAATAAATTGTGGTACATGTATACCATGAAATACTATGCAACCTTAAACAAGATGGAGCCTTTATCTCTTTTATGATTACATGGAGGGACCTGGAACATATTCTCCTGAGTAAATTATCTCAAGAATGGAGGAAAAAGTATCCAATGTACTCAGTACTTCTATGAAACCAACTTATATTTACTCACACTTTCTTATGAAAGATAGAACACAACTATGGCCCAGGATGAAGGAGAGAAAGGGAATGGGATGGGAGGGGAGGGGGCAGCTTTGATAGAGGGAGGGTAAACAGCAGGAACACACTTATGGGGCATATTGCAAGGGTACAAGTCAAATCTGTCAAGGGTAGAATATAAATGTCTTCACACAATAATCAAGTGTCAAGCTATGTTGATTGGTTTGATGTAAGCATGGCAAATGGTATAAAAAGATCAACACATTGTACCCCACATACGCATAAATATATTCACAATCTATGTGTATGTGACTTAATTAAATAAATACGAAGCTGATCGGACAGACGCTAAGACCCACGTTTGCCCCGTCTCTCCCCATACCTGCTCTGACTGATGAAGTCACGCAGCAGTGCCCTCATCTTCTCTTCTGGTGCCTCCTCTGAAACCTTGATCAATTCTTTCACTTCTTCTACACTTCCTTCCTGAAAGCAAACCCCAGGGAGGAAGAGATGAAAAGTTGCAATGAGACTTGTGTAGTGATACTGATCCTAACACCCCAGAAATTATAGTTAGCTAATTTTTTTTGTTTTGGAAATGAAGGAAGATTCCCTCATTTTCTGATGCTTGAACTAAAAAATGGTTTTCTTTGGTGGAATTGGTCTAGATACAAGTCTTCTTCTGCATTGTTCAAACTCATTTGTTTCCATGACAGGTCCATTTCCTAACTGGACACCATTTATTTATAGTTACCCTCTGAGGCAACTTAATGTCATGGGGAATATCTAACAATGTAGATGAGTTAGACGCAGTTACCAAAACCTCCAAAAGCAGTTCAATTTGTTATATGGGAATATAATCATATTGAATAATCTCTGAAATTAAAGCACTGCCTATTCTTCTGATCCTGTGAGTTTTGGGCAGGGAATGGAGCAGGGTCTATATGGCATTGACCGTAAGCTTGTGTACTTAATAATTTCACTTTTCCTTTTGTGCCTAAAGTCTAAAATTCCATTCAGTGGTTAGAAGGAAAATGGTGCCCAAGGGGACGTGTACATGCTGCTCTTGCTTTAACAGAATCTACACAAACTATATTCTCTACCACATGCCAAAGTCTGATGCCTGGAAGTGTGTGTTCCCCTTGTTATGTTTTCACTGTAAGAACAGGAAACATTGCAGAGTGGTTAAGGATTGGGGCTCCAGCGTCAGGCTGCCTGGGTTCAAATCCAGGCTCTGTTACTTGCAAGCAAACTAACCTCTTTATGCCCGTTTTCCTCATCCATAGATGGGATAACAATGGCACCCACCAATGACACTGTATGGGTGCAAATGTGTTCAAACAGTACCTGGTGGTTAGTAAACATTCAATCGTGTCTGTCATAGTGATTAGCTGTAATATGCCAAGCAAGGCTCGGGTGCTGGCACTGAAGAAGGAATTAGAAATGAGTGCACCTAGGGGCTCTAGGAAAAAAAAATGATTTGTTTTGCCAAGATTCTTGGAGATAAACTATCTTTTCTGTTTGAAGGAGAGGCGGGACCAGCCTTACAAAGACAGCCAGTAGCTTCCACATGGTGTAACCCCAGACCAGGCGTCCTCAAGCAGGCCGAGAATAAAGGACACTCCCCAGGAGATGAGTGGGAGGAGCAGAGAAGGGGTCACTAAGTGGTGGTGCAAGATACGAAAGAAATGGAGTTCACAAGTTTTCCCTCCTCCCAGGTGTGAGGACCCAGCATTTATCACGTACTGGCACTATTTTAAATCCTTTCACATTTTCAACTCCCCACATAATTAATTATTTAATCCCTAGCAACTGCCAGGTCTCATGCTAAATACCATAGAAACAGTGGTAAATAGTTATGGAACAAATAAACACCCAAATAAAGTGTAAAGTAAATGATGGTAAGAAGTCCAAAGACAAGACCAGGGTGTTGAGGGATGGGGGCTGGGGAGGAAGGTGTCAGGAAGTTTCCCAAGGAAGTGCTTGACACAGAGCCCTGGAGGCTGGCGAGGACCCTGGGGAAGGGCAGGAAGAGCAGGCCAGGGGGAGGCTCTGAGGCTTAAAGGAACTTGGTTTCTATGGCTCAGGGCAGTAGGGCACCAGTCCCATATGCCAGAGGCGGTGGGTTCAAACACAGCCCTGGCCAAAAAAAAAGAAAAAAAGAAAAAAAAGAAAAGAAACTTGAAGAAGACCAGAGCAGTTGGAATCAAGTAAGAGAAGAAAAGAATAGGAGAGACGGGGCTGGGGAGCTGGGCAGGTGTGATCTGCAGGGAATTGTCCACCATGTTAGGAACTTAAGATTTTACTTTAGTAATTCCCCTGCTGGGCATATACCCAGAAGACCAAAAATCACATCTTAACAAAGATATTTGTACCAGAATGTTTATCGCAGCCCTATTCATAATTGCTAAGTCATGGAAAAAGCCCAAGTGCCCATCCTTCCACAAATGGATTAATAAATTGTGGTATCTGTCTGCTTTTCTATGTAATTCAGTCATTGTGACAGAAGGTTTGAGGGCGTGTCCACTGCTTGGCCAGACAAGCAAGGGAAGGTGAGAAGGGCTAAGAAGGGGTAGAGCATTGTTCCCCGTTTCTCATTTCATCACGCTGATCCATGGCCCCTACACTTTTTGAACATACCTGTTAACTATGGTATTAGAAACACAGGGGCCCACTCTCATCTCTGCAATGATTTTCTGCTATGTTATTAGGCAGAAGTCAGGTCTTTACACCTAATCTATTCTTTCATCTTGCTTTCATGAATTATGCAACATTTCCAGTCCACTGGTTATTATTTTTCTTCTTCTTTCCCTCTGGTAATAGACTCACTTTGAGTGAAGGAGTGTGCTCAGTTTCCCATTTTGTTGTAACTTCTTGTGAATTATTATTAAGAAACAATTACTGATTCAAGAAATGGTAGAAAATATAAATATAAGATTTTACAAATAAGTTTGTGAACCTGCCACCATCTGCTTACATTGGCGGCACTGTACAAACAACTTGATAAGGTTTCATAACCTTGGTGCATCAGTGTCACAGCTGTGTTTGTGTCAATGTATGGAGGTGTCTTGCTGAGTGGTGTTCATTACTGTTATTGTGTGTTTTGTGTGACTGAAAGCAACAAACAAACATTACATTTCTTGTTAAATTCAGTACGAGTGGAAGTGAAATGAGGGACATGTAATTCCAAGTTTATGAGGATAGTGCCATGAAGAAAATGGCAGTGTATAAAAGGATTAAGCATTTTTCTGAGGAGAGAGAAAGCGTCACTGATGAAGAGCTATCATGGTGGCCATTAACTGGGAGCACTGGTGAAAACATTCTAAAAATTCATCAAATTATGTGTCAAAATTATTGGTTTACTGTGAGACGCATAGCAGACCAAATTAACAACAATAGAGAAACAGGAATATCTTAACTGAAAATCTTGACCAACAAATCATGGCTCTTGTATTGCAACAATGCACCAGCATCCAAGGCATAGTCTGTGAGGGAGCTTTTATCCAGTAAACAAATATCTGTATTGAATCACTTCCCTACTCTCCTAATCTGACCCCCAGTGACTTTTTTCTTTGCCCAAGATAAAGGAAATATTAAAAGGAAGTAATTTTGATGACATTCAAGACATCAAGGGTAATACAACAACAGCCTTTATGGTCATTCCAAAAAAAGAATTCCAAAATAGTTGGGCGATGCCTATGGCTCAGTGAGTGGGGTGTTGGCCCCGTATACCAAGGGTGTTGGGTTCAAAGCTGGCCCCGGCCAAACTGCAATAAAAAAATAGCCGGGCATTGTGGCAGGTGCCTGAGTCCCAGCTACTTGGGAGGGTGAAGCAAGAGAATCACCTAAGCCCAAGAGATGGAGGTTGCTGTGAGCTATGATGCCATGGCACTCTACCAGGGGTAACAAAGTGGGACTCTGTCTCTAAAAACAAACAAACAAACAAAAAAAAAAAAAAAAAAAGAAGTTCCAAAATTGCTTTGAAGGCTGGACTAGGTGCTGAGCTTCTCAAGTGCAGTACTTCAAAGGTGACCATAGTGATATTCAGCAATGAGGTAGGGAGCCCTTCTTCTAAGATGAGCTCTTAAACTTGTCAGACCTCATAAACAATCATGAAAAATATTTTAATTACCCAATGAGTACTCTTGCTCATTAAGACTTCAGACCTTAATTGATTTATGGATAATTTTTATATTACTCTCAAGAAATACGTAATTGTGAAGTGATTTATGTTCCTCCACAGAAATCAGAAAAAAAAAACCCAGCAAAAAGATAAACAGAAAAAATCTCAGAAAGTTTTGAATGTAATTTTAGAAATCTGTCTTAATCGTTATAACATACTTGACAAAAATTGAATACAAATAAAAAGCCTGGTCTTTTGAATGATTATAGATGCATGTATCCCAAATAAGCCTTAATAAGAGACAAATAATGGCAAACTAAAATAGTAATAGTGCCCAATACCAGGGGTGAACACTAAGTATATATCAATATTAAAACAAATTGATATAACGAAATGTTATTAGATCACAGAAAACAAAAACGCAAGTATAAAGGGCATTAAACAAATTCCAGAAAGTATTTTTAGTAAATATATACTTTTAGTATTAAAAATAAAGTTAGCCAATTCCTTAATAAAATAAATACTCCTCAGTGGAAAAAGAATAAATGTCATACTTCAATTTCCAACTATAGAAGTGTCCCCATTAGTATCAGAAAGACACCTGCTATTTTACTGATTTTATATTATTCTTATGGTTCTAACTAAGGCAACATGGCAAGAAAAATGAGTGAGTTAGACTTTTTGAAAGAAGATTTAAAGTTGTCATCATCTATGAATTATATGATTATCTAGTAAAAACCTTAAAAACTAGTAGAAGTGCATGGTAGACAGGGAAGTTATTGAATATATTATGTGAAAAAAATCATGAAAAATATCATGGGGAAAAGCTTTGTTCACCACACAATCATATATCTAAACTATTTTCAGAATAACTATAGCAAACAATTCAAGGATTTTATGAAGCAAGTTTTGTGTGATGAAAGAGAGTATAATTGAATGAGGATAAAATAGCATACCATATTCTTGGAAAGGATCATATTACACTATATTACATTACATTATATTTTAAATACAGGAGCCTTCCCCAGCCAAACTATAAGTATAGTGAAAATTCAATTAAAATGTTAAGAGCATATTTTGGGGATGATTGGTCTAATAAAATTACTGAGAAAATAAATATGTAAAAATGATTAAGATATTTGAAATGATGATATCATAGTTTGCACTTAAATAACAAATGTTTATTTCTGAAATCAGAGGGCCAGCGTGGTTGCAGTCTGGTGAGGGATCTCTTCCTTATTTACAGATGGCTACCTTCTTGCTGTATCCTCACATTTGTGGAGACTGAGATCCTCTCTCTCATATCTATTCTGATAAAGGCACTAACCCCATTTGTGAGGGCTGTACCCTCATCCCTCCTTAGGAGCCTTCCCCAGATATCAGCACATTGGGGATTAGAGCTTCAACATATGAGTTTTGGGGAGACAGATAATAATATGTGGTTGTGATGAAAGTGACAGATTAATGTCAGTTAATGTCTCAGGACAGATTTAGGCATTTATCAAATTAAACATAAGATAAACATGTCATTTCAAGTCAGGAAGGAAAGAATATGTATTAGGAAAATTACATCATTATTTGAAGGACAAAATTTAGGTTTTCACCCTACAACAAAAGAGAAATTGATTAGGTTTAAAAAACAAACAAACAAAAAAACTCAGAAACTCTCCTCAATCACTCTCCCTGAATTTTTATCACATTAGTTTAAATTTCCCTGTCTATGAACAAGGAGACCTAATCACATACAAGTGAAGTAGGAACTATTTTTTAAGTCACAACATAGTCATGTCAAAAACATTTCTTCCTGTGTAAATGGGTCTTAAAAAGTCACATTCGTATGCCGGCTAAGGTTTGAGTCATTCTAAGTTCTTTACAAGAGTGAGGCCTGTGTCAGAGGTCAAGCTCTAGAAAGCTTAGAAGTGAATGTGGGCTTTTAGGGGTTAATTAGTAAAGTTAAGCATTATTTTTGCAGCCCCTGTTGATATTATCCCAACAGTTCAAGAGCAGGACACTAATGAGAAGAGGTAATCAAGTGGATAAAAGGATAAAATGCTCCTTTTGAAATGGAAAGAAAAGGCAACTTCAGAGTAGTAACACTGGCAAAAATCAACCTCTCTCTAAGAATTAAGAGAGGATGTCAAGTTTGCAAGAAAACCAACCACAGGTCTTTCCTAGGAAATGTCAAAACTTATTAATAGACTGAGCAGCAGCTTTAACAGAAGAAAGCTTTGGGGGAGTTTTACCATCTAAGGATGTTTCTACTAGTCCTACAAGGGTGAAGAAGATAGAGCAAGGAGCCTCAGATTGACTTGGGAAAGTGTGTTTACTGAAGTCTGAGATGAGATAAGAGTCTCTTTGAAGAAGGAGTTGTTCCACTAGGGAGACGCCCAGCTTACAGGTTAAGATCACTGGCTTTGGAGTCAGAGGTTCACGGGTGCCTGGTCATGCCACTTACTGGCTGTGCATCTGGGCTGTGTTTGCTCATCTCTTTTGAGCCTCAATTTTCCCATCTGCCAAATGGAAGTAATACAACCTACTCTCAGGGGTCCATGTGAGAACTGAGTGAGATAATAGTTTCAAAGCACTTAGCAGGAGCACATAATCAGAGCTCAAAAATAATACCCAGTATTATTAAACTAATTGCATTGATATGTGTACATAGTAGGTTGAATTGTGTCCTCCTAAAAGATCTTTTCAAGTCCTAACCCTCAGTCCCTGTGAATGAGACCTTATTTGGAATTGGAGTCTTTGCAAATTAAAATTTAACTTAGAATGAGGTGATACTGGATTAGGATGGACTCTAAGTGCCATCCCTGCTGCTCTTGTGAGAAGACCCAGACAGCCAGAGAGGGAGGATAATCGAGTGCAGACAATGGACGGATGGGATGCCAGCAGTCACCAGAGCCAGGAAGCCTTCCCCAGACTCTTCAGAGGGAGCAAGGCCCTGTCAACACCTTGATTCCAAAATTTTAGCCTCCACAACTACATGAAAATGAATTTCTGTTGTTTTCAGCCACCTGGTTTGTGGCAATTTGTTATGGAAGCCCTAGGAAAGAAATGTAGTACCGAATCTTGTACCCTTAATAATATGTGTAGTTAGCATATTATATTAGTATACTATATTCTATGCAATATAATATAGTGTCTATAATATGTAATACTACATATTATATGCTATATATTATATATAATAGACTATAGTATATTAGTATATAATATACTAACTATATTAGTTAGTATATATTAATATAGTATATTAGAAGTATATATAAATATATAATCCTTTGCTTAGTAATATGCCTAAAAACACCACATTATTGGCTAGCAAATAATTATAACTAAAACGTGCATTTGCATTCATTTTACTCTTGTATTAAGTCGTGTGTGTACAGAGGGAAGTAAATCTCAGTGGAAATCAAGGAGGGAAAGGGGAGGAAGGGCAGGGGCCCAAATCCCACCTAATGGGTACAGTGAACACTATTTGGGGATGGGCACAATTACAGCCAGGATTCAAACATTGCAAAAACGATCCATGTAACCTAAAACTTTTATACTCCCCTCAAATTATGAAATTAAGAATTAAAAAGAACAAAGACTGAAAATGGGACTGCGTATAGTGGCTCAGCCCTGTTATCCTAGAAACTTGTAATCAACCGGGGTAGGAGAATTGTTTGAGGTGGAGTCTTTGACCAAAAAAGCGAGAGCCTGTCTCTACCAAAAATAGAAAGAAATATGTGGACATTGTGGTGGGTGCCTGTAGTTTGAGGCTATTGTTGAGCAAAGCCAGGGCTAGAGCACTCTAGCCTGGGGCAACAGTTTTTTTTGTTTGTTTGTTTTGTTTTTTCTGTATCGCCAAAAAAAAAAAAGAAAAGAAAAGAAAAGAAAAATTATTTTTAGAAGTATATGCTGGACAGGTAAGAAAGCCTTGAACTGACAGCCCAGTGGAGAAACTATAGTTAGGCACCAGCCTTGAAATCACATCAGCTCAAACTATGATGCTGGGGGAGGGTACAAAAGCAAAGAGAAAATCTAAAATATCTTACTAAAAAGAGACACAAAATTTTGTGATGAGATAAAGCAGGTGAAGCAAAAGCAAAAAAGGAGAGCCATTCCAAGTATTGCCGAGGAATTGGTCTTTGTACTTGGCCTTGTGTTTCTTTGCCTGGAAGTTTTGTTGGCTGTTTGCAGTCAGGTGTACTTGTGCCCTGCTTGAAATCCACCTGGGGGATGTTCCGGGAGAGGTGGACTTGAGTGGGAAGCAGAAAAGAGGAGGGAGGGACTGAAGTTCAGTCAGAATTGAAGCAACAGCTTTCATAACAAATCATCTCTCACTAAAGGACAATGCAGGTCTTAAATGAAATCATGGTGACTATTTTGATTGCTACCTAAATCACTTACAATTTTCACTAATCTCATGTTGTAAGCAAAATTGTTTTCTCAATCTCTGGGGAGATAGTTATTTAGAATGCTAAATATGAGTTCAAATAATATACAGAGAGATCACCAACAATTCCCAAAGTAAGGGAAATTTGAGAAGGGCCTTCCTTTTTGCAGATGGGTAAGTGCAATGTGGTTGGTTGCTCAAGACTGACAAACAAAATTAACAAACAAAAAGTTGATTACAAGACAATTGTACCAAGTGTTGTTATCAATATTAGTGAGCAAAACTCTTGGTAGTTTGGACCAGTGGGCTGATGAGGAAGGAAGGAGGGATATTTGCTGAAGGCTGGGCTTTGCATTAAGCATTAGGAATTTTCCTAACATGTCTTTCTCCAAGTGGATGGCCAGGCTTTTCTTGACATTTCCAATATTGGAAGAGACCTGCGTGTCCCTAGGCGTAATCTTTCTCCTAAGAAATGTTTCATAAAAAAGCATTCTATAATGAAGTGAATTTGGGAAACCATATTCCCTCTTGAACACTCCTGATCAACATTAGTATATTATGGTCATTGCAAAGAAGACGTTAGTTAAATTTTGCTTAATTTGATGTTTTCCAAGATTTCAGGCTTATGGACTCCCCTTGTCCAGATCCTATCCAGTTACATGCATTGTTCTGGGGAACACACATCAAGAACCACAGTCCCAAGCTGTACAGGGCTTGTGGTCATCAGGAACCTCTGAGCATGAATGTTCTCTGAACTTCTTGGCGCCTCAGCTGTCCACTGTGAGGGCCTGGTCTGCTCTGAGACCAGGTTGGGGGAATATTTCCCAAGTATCTGTGATCATCTTTATTCTCTTATTTCTCAAGGGGCTCACTCTTCCTAACAAATAGGGTCTTAACTATGATCCTGACAAATGGTAATTTGTATGAATTATTGATTTGGCCAACATTATTTGATAAAATTGATAATGACATAGGAATCTCCTTACTCTTCTTGTTCTATCCTGAGTGAATTCTTTCATATCCTGTGATGTGTGAAAGATATGGGGGTAGGTTTTAAAATTTTCCCTACTCAGAAATGAATTAGCATGCACAAGGCTCAAGAGACATTTTTAAGTAGACCACCCAGGTTTTCAAAATCGGAAGTATTCTTACTTGGAAAACCTGCCACTTGTAAGTAATGTAGCATAGTGCTAAAATTTGATTCAATGAAAATGAAGTGGTTATTTTATTTGTTCTCTTCTCAGCTTGTTTTCTGAAACTAAAGGATTTGGAATACATAATTTTATTTATTATAACACTGGTTCTTTCTTGTATATAAGAGTTATCATATGCTTTTTATATGAGATTAAAACAATTAAGTAAAATATTTAGGTGAACTTTAGAAGGATATGGGGCATATAAACTAGATCTGGAAAGTATGAGGAGTCTAAGTTTTCTTGGTTCCCCATCTCTAGGGGAGACTTATTTTTAACCAAATCAATAATTCATGAAAATTGCCATTGCTCAGGACATTAGTTAAAACACTATGTCTTGGGGAAAGCAGACCCCTTGACAAATAACGGAACAAAGAAAATTGCTGTGTTGTAGGAGAGGTAAGTAAGTTAGGAGGAAGTAAGAGAATAAAATGTTGCTGATTTCTGAGCAGGACCAGCTCCTAAACCAGGTGTTGGAGGAAGGACCTGGATCCCTACTCAGCCTCAGGGAGTCTGAGAGCGAAAGTGTCCTGTGCATCAGCTCCCAGGAAGCACCCAGGAAGTGGCAAGCCTCAAAGTGTCTCCCATCCCAGTGGCATGAGAGCATAAAAAGAACAGGTAGGAAACTGAAAGTCGACCTTCCAGTTGATCCCTGAACCACATTACTAGGTCTCTACCCAGAAGAACAAAGATCATTTTACCACAAGGACATTTGCACATAACATTTATTGCCACTCAATTCACAATTGCCAAGTCATAGAAGCAACCCAAATGCCCATCAACCCATGAACGGATTAACAAACTGTGGCATATGTATACCATGGAGTATGATTCAGCCATAAGAAAAGATGGAGACTTTACATCTTTTGTGTTTACCTGGAGGGAGTTGAAACACATTCTTCTTAGTAAAGTATCTCAGGAATGGGGGGAGAAAAGTATCCAATGTATTCAATGCTAATATGAAACCAATATATAAACAATTACATGCTCACACAAAAGATAAAACACAAATATAATCTGGAGAGGGGGCAGAGAGAGGAGGGAGGGGAAGGTGGTCGAGGGAAGGTAATCAGCAGGAGGAGAGAGGACAATTGGAAGGATCTCACCTAATGTGCACGATGTGAGGTGTTCAGCATGCCTCTTGGATGAAGAACCCAAATACAACTTGAACTTTACCTTAGAACCGAAAATAATGTAACCTAAACACTTATACTCTCACATTAATTTAAAATAAAAAGAGAGAGAGAACAACTATGGTGGTCTTCAGAACAAAGTACCTGCATCAACTTTCCAGAGACTCATGGAAGAAGGCAGTGAGAAGTAGCTTGGTCTGAAGAAGCCAGGGGTCTGTAGCCAGCACAGCTGTGATTAGTGTGGACTGGTAGCCAAGGACCAGATGCCCATGCATGGGTAACAGGGACCACCCAGGTTCCCTATAATGTCTTGGTATTCTTTTGGGGGCAGGAATAGAAGAAAGGACAAAAGCCATGGTGGAAGAGGGGCAGAAGGCACAGACTCTGAAATTACCCAGAATGGAACCCTCCCCCAAAAAAGGCACACAAAGAGAAATTCAGTTCAGTTTTCAAAAACGCAAGGTTTTTGCATACCTGATTGCCAGCCTGAGATTTTGTGTCTGCAGCACTCACTGAAGTAATTTCCTACATGAGTTTATTGATAAGAATGTTCAAGGCATGCCTTAAAACACTCTTCACTGCCACTTCTTTCAACAAGTAATTTTTCTTGTTCTTTTCAGTTCTAATTATTATTTCCTACATGACAATATCAATTTTTCAGTCATAGTTTATGTGATAAAAGTAAACAGTTAATTCCTGCTTGTTTTTCAATGCATATTAACTAGGGCAAAATTAAATATGGCCTTGAAGCTTGGATGAAGCTCTTACTGTCTAAACAGCTTTTATTTAATTAAATTATTAAATATTCACCAGGCTTTTAAGAACTGAGATACTTGCAAGATGAGAAATATCTTCTATGCCAAAATTAATCCCTTTTCCTTGTTCTCTGTAATATCTAGTGAAGGCATAAAAACATATCACACAGAGCACACCGACACACGTTAGCACAAATAGCTTCATATTTACTGCAAGATATTTGAAGTGATGGTCCTCTTAGGACCATCTCATTTCTCTTGCTGGTAACTGGTTTTCTTTAAGTAGAAAAAAAAAAATGACAAATACAGCTAAGCATGACTATTAACTGGAATTAGAATAATCATGGCAGGTGCTCTTCAAGTTATTCAATATTCTGCTTAAGTAAATTCCACCTTGAGCAAATAAAGTTCATAAAGCACGTGTTGGAAAATAAATACAATTTTTTGAATGATGGAAAATGTTGCACTACCTTTGAAATCACAAAAAAATGCTTGGTGGACAGTGGGTAAGTGAAAAGGAAGTAGACAGGGACTACCGGGAGGACTTGTGTTTTCTGCCCCATTGGGGTTTCTATTCCAGGTCGTACTTGGGCTTGGTGAGGATTTGCAACACTCCCTCTCTTGCCACTTTCTCCTGCGCCGAAACTCATGGTCTCAACCCAGTAAGCTCATGCCCATCTCCTTTCTTTCTTTTCTCTTTTCTTATATACTGGTTCTTTTAAAGTTGCAGTAGGACTTCTGGGATGGAATAATTGCATTGGTTTTTTTTTTTTTTTTTTCTCTCTTTTTTTTCACTTACTTTTAATTTTAAGGAAAGCTTAATTTTATTTGAAAATGGCATTTTTTCTAGTTTGGATTTTGCTTTTTTGCATTTTCAGGTTTTTGTTTATTTTTGCTTTGTTTTGTTTTGCTTTTGAACAGGGTCTTACTCTGCCACCCAGGTTAGAGTGCAGTGGTGTCATCACAGCTCACAGCAACCTCTAGCTCCTGGGCTCAAGTGATACTCCTGCCTCAGTCTTTGGAGTAGCTGGGACTATCGGTGCCCACAACCATGCTCCCCTAATATTTCTATTTTCGGTAGAGATGAGGTCTCCCTCTTGCTCAGGCTGGTCTTAAACTCCTGAGCTTAAGAGATCCTCCTGCCTCTGCCTCCCAGAGTGCTAGGATTACAAGTGTGAGCCACTGTGCCCAGTCCTTAACATGATTTTCAAAAATGTTATCTTCATTATTCTTGAGACTGAGAATAATAAATCAGGCACTTTAATTTTAGGTCTGAAGACCCTGGACCCTCACTTTTTTGTTTGGTCTCTTTATTTTTGTTTCTTTTGATCACAAATATATTCAAAGTTTTGGGACTTATCTATCCCAAGCAAGAATTAATCCAGTCTGATGTTTTCCTAATATTGCTGTGATTGAAATAAGTTCAGAGAAGTGGACAGCTTCCATTCACAGATAATAAAGCTTTTTATAAACTCCGTATGTTGGAATGATGAGCATGTGTAACCCACAGTGAGAGGTATACTTGTATATATTGATAATCAATTAGACGCCAAAAGCAAACACTCTTGTTTTACAGTCAATACTGTAGTCATGTGTCAAACTTCTTCTAAGGTAAATAAAAACACAGTTAGCTAACTAACTGTGTAAGCGAGGCTTTCTGGAGTCAGGCGAGGGGGAACCAGTTCAGGCCTGGCCGGTGTGCTGCGGGCAGGAGAACAGGTGCAGCCAGAGAGGTGAGAGCAGGTGGTTCGTGGAAGGTGTCAGCTGGTGAGCAGAAAGCAGCACAGGCTGGGGTCATTAATAAGATCACTAGTGGGAATGTCTGGCCAGGCAGTCAAGTATGTTTGCAGGGTAGAACAGAAAACAAAACCTCATGAGCCAGAGAGAAAGCATGACACTGGAATAGCCCAATGAATGTTGAGAACAACAACAGAATCAAACGGTGCATGTGAACATAAGCTCAAGGGCAGAGATGAAGCCAGAATCTCAGACCAAGTCTCCTCGATCTCTCTGTGTCCCTTGCTGGCCTGTGCACTCTGGTGTTGATTCTATCACAGGTGAAATACACGGCTACCTGTCAGCCTGGAAAAGCCAGAGGAAACGGACACATCACTTCTAGTAGTTGCAGCAAAGTCCTGGAATTGAACCTTTGGGCCTGCCTAGATTTACTTGCATCTTCTAAACTGAACTCTCTGTAAAGGAAGGTGAGCTCTGTGGACATGTAAGTAAATCTGAGAGAGGTAAGGCTGGTTTTACTGGGATTTTTGTGGCGTGAGCCTAGGAAGGAGTGTCTGCCAAGTAGAAAATTGGTTTTCTATTATTAGAAGAATGGCAGACAAAAATTAGAGATGTTCAGCGTCCCAGCTCCCTACTTCTAGCCTCCTTCTCATCACGTGTAAGGGAAAGCCCTCCACATCACGCATGTCGGGGCGGACTTCATCAGGAGAGCGCTAGAGCCTGTGTGAGTCCCCTTGACTCCACTATGCACATTAGATCAAGGTGCTGCTTCTTCCAAACAGTTTACTGCCATCTGACAGAACACTGTCATCATAAATTACACACGGCCATGACAACCACCTGGAGGGCTTCCCTGGAAGAAATGAAGGTGGGAGCAATATGAGCACTCTAACTACGGCACTGAGCCTGGCATCCCTTTCAGGTGAACAGGAGCAAGTCTTCCAGGCTTCTCAGTTATTTCTAGACCACAGTCTTCCTACTTTTGGCTAGGGGCAGAATGGGATGTCTTCAAATATGGCGTACAGCAGCAAAATCCTGATCTAAGTCTTTTTTTTTTTTTTCTTTTCTTTGATACAGAAACTCACTCTGTTTCCCTGGGTAGAGTGCAATGGTATCATTGTTCACAGCAACCTTGGTCTTTTGGGCTCAAGTGATCCTCTTTTTCTCAGCCTCCTGAGTAGCTGGGACTATAGGCACCCATCACAACACCCAGCTTGTTTTTCTATTTTTAGTAGAACCAGGGTCTCACTCTTCCTCAGGCTTGTCTTGAACTCCTGAGCTCAGGCAATCTACCTACCTCGGCCTCCCAGAATGCTAGGATTACAGATATGAGCCTCCACGTCCGACCCCTGATATAAGTCTTAAGAGAAAGAACAAATGAAAGCAGAAATGTTAGGCATGAATGTGGCAAAACAAAGGATCATGACTTCTCAGCTGGTAACTTCACGCTAAGGCATGGGGTGTAAACCACAGAAAATACAAGGAACATGCAGGTCAGGAAACAGAGGCCACCATGAGGTGCAGAAGCCTGAAACAAACCTGGAGGCTATATACATATATAAATCTGCTTCTAGGAACCCTTTTAAAGCTAATTAATAATGGAAACACTTTCTCAATGTTAAAATAAGAATAAATGCAAACTTGATTATCACTCAACAAGTATTTACTGACTGCCTCTAAGGGGTTGCCACACTGGAATTTCCTATCATTCCCCTCACCTCAATTTCTTAAGACCCATTTTGCGATCTGCCACCTCCATCAAATCTCCTTCCTAATTTCTAGCTTGCTCGTCTAAGAGGAGTTGGTCTCTAGGGGGAGTCCCACTCTCCTGTCCTGATACTGTGTAGGAGAAACTCCCTAAAAATGCAAGGTGGCCTTCTCAGTCTCCACAGATGTTCCACAGCAGTTGAGAGTCTTAAGAAAATCCTACAAGGTCCTCAGATCTGACTCCTGATTTCTTCTTTATTCTTATTTTCATGTTACTTCTGGCTCCCTCCAGTATCTTTTCCAGGCCAACCACAGGCTTCATTCCCACTGAAACACAAGTCCTTGGCAGTGTACTGCCCTCTCCAGTCTCCTGGCCTTTCTTTATGATGCTCTCCAGATGGAATGCCCAGTCCCCAGCTCTCCCCCAGACTCATGAGTTCACTGCAGGCATCCTTGTAGGGCACCTACTCAGGTTGGGTCAATATGCTAGGTGCTCCAGGGGTTTTGATGAGCACTGGTGCTGGGCTAGAGCCATAACCACACACCTACGTAATGAGAAACCCTCATTGTCTATAAGAAAAAGTGCTGAGTCCTCCAAGAATCTGTGCCATGAGATTTCATCAAACCAGGGCAGGGGATGGACAGGGAAGACATCCTTGAGGACAAGTATGGCAGCAAGCTGGTCTCTGGAGGACAGGTTGGGGTAGGATAATCTCGGTAGAAACACTATGTGTCTTGAGCTAGGAAGGAACAGGCAAACTTGGGAACTGAAAATGGATCTGATGAGTGTGGAGCTTGAAGTCTGGCAGTGCATTGAATTGAATGCAATGTAAGGGGTGCATGCATGTTTTGTCTCCCTAAGATCATAAGCTCCTAACCTCGATGTTTCTCCAAGTAGGGGACATACTCTGTTTGGTCTCCCAGGTCCATTTTACCTTCTGCACTTTCCACAGGAGTTGTCCTGGATTTCTACTCTTCAATGGACCCCTGAGCTCTCTGGTGTGCTTAGTAGGTCTCCTGGCAAGAGAAGGAGGCAGGGATGAGACGGAGGGTCAGAAAGGAAAGGAAGTCAGCAGGGGAGACCCGTAATGGTGTTTCTTAGATATGCTGGCATCTGGGGGAAGAAGAGGTAAAATACCTCCAGTGAGGCACTCCTAATTCTTTGAGAACTATCCACACATCAGTTATGCTCATTATTACAGGTGGCCAAAGGACGATCTCCATGTTCTTCACACTGCTAGAAAGACAGTCTTTTTTTAAGCATTTATCTCTCATCTATTATCTGTTGCTCTCTTATATAGCTGTATCCACCACACACTTAACTCTCTCTCCTTCCAGATATATAATATGTATATTTATATAAATCAATGTAAAGGAAACTAACCAGTATATCAATCATGGTTATCTTTGGGCAATGAAGTTTTCAGTGTGATTTTTTTTTTTATGTCATCGTATACTTTTTTTAATTCTGAAATTAGCATGAATTATTAATACATAGGCAGGTGGGTGATGTCATCGTTAAAAATATTCTTTACTTTAAAATCCAGAACCTCTGTGGCAAGGTGTGGGAGAAGATAAGCTATACTGTGTATATCGGAGTAGCAGGTTTCTGAGATGCAGGGCTGGGAAGGGTGGAGGGGAGGATGCTCAGGAGACACAGGGTGGTATCTCAAGTGGACACCAAGTTAAAGAGGGAGGAAGAAGGGGGCCAAGAGGGAAGCCAAAAGTCACAGAACTCAGACCTATTTCACCATTGAGCATAAGATTGGCTGCTGGGGTAGCAAGAAAAACTCAGAGTTTTTCTGAGTCAGTCTTGTTGTGTCTAAGGCATGGATATCTGCTTTAACTATGGTGTGATGGTTAATTTTAGGTGTTGACTGGGTTAAAGAATACCTAGAGAGAGCACTATTCTGGGGGTGTACTTGTGACGGTGTTTCCAGAGGTGATTAGTAGGTGATTCTGAGTGGGCTAAAAAGAGAAGATGTACCTTCTACATGGGCAGGTACTGTCCAGTCCACTGGATCCTGGACAGAGCAAACACAGAGGAAAGGAGCAGGTGTCTTCACCATCTCCTGAGCTGGGACACATTCTTCTTCTCCTGTCCTTGGACATCAAAACTCCAGGCTCACTGGCTTTAAAGCTCTAGGACTATATCAGTGTTCCCAGGCATTGAGGGCCCCTGGGTTCTCAGGCCTTGGGACTCAGGCTGAGCCACACCCCCATTATCCCAGGGTCTCCAGCTTCTGCATTATCTGTCCTATTGGTTGTCTCTGAAGAACCTTGACTAATGCACTTGAAGTGACAAAGAGAAAGAGAATAACAAGGATAAACTGTACAGTGAAGTCTACTGTGCTTTTGGTCAGTATAGTTACCCTTTCAAGTGTCCTCATAATAATTAGCTCTAACACATTTCCATTCTAATAAGGGCATCTCAACAGATGAAGAAAAACATTTCCTAAGCAATATGTCCTGTGACTAAACCCAATGTTACCAGGAGACTTTGATCGCTGTTCTTGATTTTTGTCATGATGAGACATAAACCACATATTTTCCTGTCAAGAACGTTTCTTTCCTTGACTCCTTCCCTAAGAGGTTGCCTTGGGCGGCTGTGTCTCACCACTAAAGCTGCTTCTCTCTCTCTCTCTTTTTTTTTTTTTTTTTGCAGTTTTTGGCTGGAGCCGGGTTGAACCTGCCACCTCCCGGATATGGGGCTGGGGCTGGCGCCCTACTCCTTTGAGTCACAGGGGCCTCTCTCAAATACAGAGTTAAAACAAGGAGGTGCCATTGGAAGCTGAGAAAGTGTTTCACTGACTCCCACTTCCATGGTCAGAGGGAGTGCAAGAGGGCAGGCAAGCAGAGCGCTGACCTCCCAGAGCTGGACAGTAGGGGCTCCTAGTGAGTTTCCTACAAAAGGGACATTGCACCCGCTGTGGGCCGTTGGTAGCACCCACAGTGGGCCCAGAAAGCTGCCTCCACAACCTGCCATCTTGGTATGAAGCAGCCAGGCTGCCGCCCCATGTTCTGAGACGTCCCAGGGAGGCAAGGAAGCGCAGAGACAGGAACAAACAGGACTGGAACAAAAAACCATCTCCTGCGGGTTCCCAGCGGTTGGCATCCCTGCCTGACCTGCTCTCGCCCCCGCCCCCGGGGAGCGCTTAGGGAGGATGGAGGGTCAGGGGCAAGCGAAAGAGGAAATCCCTGTTGTTGAAAGGACATCTAACCTCTTTGGAAGCGCGCGAGGACGCACACACACACGTACTAACAACATTAAGAAAAAATACATTCTATCAACAACTGCATAGGAGCTTGGAATCGGAGCTAATTAAAAAAAAATTAATCTAGGTCTTTATTTATTGGCTCTTTTTCCTAGAGATTGTTCCTTTTTTAGGTCCTGGGCAACTCTGGATCATCCTTAAACAAATCCAAGGGGAAACAACTAAGCGGAAAAAACATACAGACGAAGGGAGAGAGGGATTTGCTTAGGGGCCTGAGCGGACAGCGGAGCGGCAGTCCAGACCGCTGCGGAGGGATTCTCCTCGCCTGGGACAAACGGGGCTGCGGAGTGCAGCGCCGCACCGGGAACTGGAGCAGACAAAACTTCTGAAGGTTATGGAGCAAGGAGGAGGTTCAAAGCCGTGCAAGGGGGTGGGTGGGTTGGATCTGGCAACAGTGCTGGGAGGGAAGCGGAGCGTGGGGAGCCTGGAGAGGGTCAGGGCTGCGAAGGGCTGAGCGGCGCTGGAGAGGTTTGGGAGCCGCCACTCCAGCGAAGTGGCTGGTAGGGTGGAAGCCAGGCCCCCAGGGAGCTGGCCAGCCTGGGTTGTCAGTCAGGCGACCGGGAGCCGCCGCAGCCCCTCGCTCTGCTTGAAGGGGGATGAGGCTGCTGGGAGGGAGGTTCGGCGGGGAAGGGGCGTCGCCCCCGGCGCCCCCGCCCGCTCCAGCGCGATTGGGCCGCCGCTGCCCAGCCCGCGCCACCTTTGCCCCATCCCACCCCGCCCGCCCGGCTGGCCCGGCCCCTGTGCCGCTGGTCCGCGCCCCGCCGCGCTCGTCCGGGGGCTGGTCCGGCCTGGGGCCGTTGACGTCACCTCCAAGTTTGCTGCCCTCTGCGCCCCACGTGTGGCGGCGGCGGCCGTGAGGCAGTGGCGGAGCTCCGGGGAGCACAGTGGCCGCGGCTGCTGACAGGTCCCGCGCAGCTCGGCGCGCCTCGCCTCTCGCAGGTGGGGTCCAACAGCTGTTTGGAGCAGCCGGACACCCGCGGAGAGATTCCCGCTCGGTCAGAGGGACTCAGGGGGATCTCTCTCTGGGGCCAAGAGGACCTGAGCCGGGGCCGAGGGGGAGCGACAGGCAGGCAGGGGGACCAGAGGAAGCCGGGGCTGGAGGGCAGTGTCGCTCGCCGCTGTCTGGAGCGCGTGGAGCTCAGCGGCCCCGCAGCCGCGCGTCCCCTGACCGAGGGATGCACCATCGCTGAGCCAACAAACGCGCCTAGAGGCCGCTGGGAGCTGGGGCTGAGACTCACGCCTTTGCCACCGCCGCCAAGACCCCCATTTTGGCGGCTCTCGGGGAACCCAGTGGCCGAGCGCTGCCCCGAGCCTCAGGACTTGGGCGCGTCTAAGACGATGGTTTCTTAAGCACGGCCCCGCGTCCCCCGTCCTGCGCCCTCGACTGGAGGCAGGCAGCTTGTTCGGGGCTCCGGGGCTCCGTCCCTCTAGGAGCCCTGGCCGCCTCCTCCCGGGGCAGTCGCACAGCCTCAGGAGTGCACGGGCGATGTGGCCTCCGTCTAGCGCTCAGGCCCGCCTGGGGGATGTGATGGCACCTGGCAGAGGCCCGGCCTAGCATGGCCCGCGTTTTGCCCGACGTCGCCTCCGGCTAGGATGGCCCCTCCGGGCCCGGCCGGCGCCCACCCCACCTCGGCCGAGCCTCTGTCCCGCAGCATCTTCCGGAGGTTCCTGCTGATGCTCTGCTCCCTGCTCACGTCTCTGTATGTCTTCTATTGCTTGGCCGAGCGCTGCCAGACGCTGTCGGGCCCCGTCGTGGGGGTGTCCGGCAGCGGCGCAGAGGCGGGAGCCCGGGATCGCGGCGTCCTGGCCGGAGGCCCGCGGGAGCTGGCGATGTGGCCCGCGGCGGCACAGAAAAAGCGCCTCCTACAACTGCAGCAGTGGCGGAGGCGCCAGCCGGCCGCTCCTCGCGAGGACCGGGACGAGGTGGCCTGGGAAGAGGAGACGCCTGGCCTGGCTGGGGGTCCCGGCGGCTCTGGGGCCGGAAGCAGCGTGGCCGAGGCCCCGCCTGGGACCCTGGCGCTGCTCCTGGACGAGGGCACCAAGCAGCTGCCGCAGGCCATCATCATCGGCGTGAAGAAGGGCGGCACGCGGGCGCTGCTCGAGTTCCTGCGCGTGCACCCCGACGTGCGCGCAGTGGGCGCCGAGCCCCACTTCTTCGACCGCAGCTACGACAAGGGCCTCGCCTGGTACCGGTGAGCAGGCCGGGAGAGCGCGGGGATGAGGGCGGAGGGACGGGGACCAGGGAGAGCCCTCCTCGGTGACCCCGGATCCGCCTGCCTCCCCACTTCACGCAGAAGGCAAAGGGTCTCCGGTGGTGGTCCTTAGGTTCGGGGTCTCTCTGCTCACTGTGCCTTCTCCTTCCCGTGAAGTGCGTGTTGAGGGAGAGTGGGAAGGAACTTTTAGACTTAATGCGTTTTTTTCCAGTCCTTGGGATTCTCTTTTCACCAGATAGACAGCCTCATTTCTCTCTCCTGCTCTCTGAAAGTATTCATATATTTAGCCAAAGGGGAAAAATCCCACAAAACTCCCTTCTAAAGGAGAACCCTGTTCACCAGTGAGTAGCAGGTTTCGCAAGGAGGCCTGTTCGCATTTCTTCTTTATCTTTAGGACAGTTCCTTATGGCTACCACAATCTTTGCTATCAGGTATTCATTTACCGGGATCTTTTCCAGTTAGTCGTCCTCAGTGGTAAGCAGTATAGAGACTTAGTGAAAATGTCACGAACCGGAGAATCTTTCTAGTTTGGGAAATATATGTCTGAGCAAGGACCAGCCACGAGTTACCGTGTTTTAAAGGAGGCTTTCTTGATAGTAACTTTTGTTTGGGTGAGGTATGAATTTTGTAAAGTGCTTTTAATATTTATAGGGAGAAGTAACTTTTGTCTTTGGACTGGTGAGAAACTTTTCTAAAGATCTTCAAAGCATCCTCTTATGAATATGGTAGCCGATTTTAAAAAGGGGGGGTAGGGGGAGAAAGGGAAAAATATATTGTGAAACACTCTGCAAATACAGTTTAGGAAACAAGCCTTACTTAGATCTTAATTTTGAATTTGCCAGTCTCCTCAAGTTCAGACCACCTTTAATAACAGAATCGGCCAAACTAATAAATCTTAGTGTCACCTGGATTTTGTTTGCCATAAAAATTAGCTTTTCTTCTTTCCTCCAAGTACAAGGAAAAACCATATTGCTAGAATTTTCTATTTCATAGTTTATCTTGTTCACAAAATATGTCTTCTCCCTGTTATTTTAACTGAAACAATGTTACAAAAATAACAGCACAATTTGGATATATTTCAAAAGCCCACTAAATTAACCATTCCTCCCCCAAGCAGAAATGGACATGACTTGACAAATTTATTTACTGGAGGGGTCAAGCTCACCCTTAGATTGATTTCAGGAGGCAAATTCACAGTAAATCAACTCATGAGAAAAAGATTTGGTCCTAAAAATCGCATTCAAACATTAAACACTTTTCAAACAGTAACTTTCCATTTGTTGGAAAGAAAAGCAAACAACCTTCTCTTAATATAGATTATATATCATTTAAAATCATCAGCCACTTAAAATATCCCCTTGTGTTTCTGTCATTTATGTTGTATCCTCTGGGAAGTTCTTATAAAAATGACCTGTTGAATCTGGAAACAACAGGTCCTTCTTTTTAGCACAAAGGCAGCTCTGTTTTTTCCATCAAGGACAGAAGAAAGAAGTGATTAAAGACCCCTAAAACTCTTATCTATAGCAGTTTGCGTTGAATTCAGTCTCACAGTGTGCTAAGTGAACACATTTCAAGTTGACTGTCTGAAACATCTAAGGCTGCCTTGGACTGTGAGGTGCTGTTAAATATGGTGAAATATTTAGTAGTAAAACCCTTTATTTTCCTTTTGACATACAAACTTTTATTTTCATTGTTTATTCTTATTCCAACAATGGGTAGTTGAGGGCACAGTATATCCACAGACCTGGATCTTATTTTCTGTGGAACTTTCTGAGCTCCCGTAAGAGAAGGAAGGTTTCAAGGTAACTAGAAACACAAGTTAGGAAAAGGAAAATTAAAGAAAAGGGAAAAAAGTGGCACTTACAGGCCACTCTCTCCTTTGGAAACTGAACGCATGCTGTAAAGTAAATCTATCCTTGGATTGTTTACTCCGGCAGAAGAGTTCTATAAAGCAATTTATGGTGGTTACAAAAATAACTACACAGTTGACTTCACGGTTTGGTGAATTTAATTTTCTAAGTGTTGGAGCAATGTCTTTGTTTTACCAGTTGCAATGGTTTTTTTATTGGATGCATAAATTTAGGTTTAATTCAATTACATAGAAAACTCTTATTAAAAAAGAAATCCTACCTATGGAGCCTGGATTATGTGATTATTTAATGAAATTTCCCCGTAAGTTCTCTTTCATCTTGGCATTTAAGAGTTTGATGTTTGTGAAAAAGATTGAAGACTTAATTATGAAAAAGAAAAATCTACGTCACAGAGCGCCACTTAACCATTAAGTAGATTTTACGTACCTACATATACCTAGTACTTCAGAAGAGGGGATTTGGTGAGACCTTCCTGAGTCCGTTCAAACTTTGCAATGTAGGATTTCTACCATATACTTAGGACCACACAAACACACACACATATAAGCAGAAATAAAATTCCAGTATTTGCAGCCTGAATGGAATTTGGAAGAGAACAATGTACTTAATATTTTTAGATACGCATTTACATGAAGTACCCTGAGATATTTCACCTTCTTTTTTTGCCAGTGAAATCACAGCCCTAATAGTTTGCTGTGGTACTGCCCCCTACTGTTGTCACAAGGGAGAAATCTGTTGCTATTAGGAAGTTTGAAGAAAATCTCTCCGAGAATGCGTTTGGGAGTTAGAAACAGTGCCGTTGCTAAACTGTTTTGATAAACTCATCTCACTGGGAAGAACATAAAATACTTTATAAAGCATGTCCCAATGGTAGAGTAAAAAACACTTCCTCCGTTGGAACATATTTGTAGTAAAGGCAAAGAAAATGAATTTGTTACTCAAAATCTCTTAAAAAGAAATTATTTGTATCCATTATTTGAAGTATCCCAGTAGCCTTCCTCTAAAATAAATGAACAAAGGCAAATGTTTACATGCCAAGAGAGATTTCTTAATGACAATTTAGGATACTTCAGTGGAGTTTTCTGGACATGAAACTCCACCCTGATGGGGCTTAAAAAACATTCCTCATTACTTAATTTAGCAGACATGGTATCAGTACAGCAAATGTCTGTGGCTTGCGTGTCATGGGAAAGCAATCCTTTGCAATGAATCTTGTCCGTGTCCACTGTATGTGAGTGTGGCGTGTTGGTACAAGAGACTGGAAAATGGTGTTACTGGCTCCAAAATGTTGAGATCTTTACCTAAAGTTAAACCCAAATGTCTCTACTGCAGTTCAAGAGCAAGTGAGCTCAGAATTTAATAAGAAGGCCATCCTCTCTGCTTGTTTATATCTGAATGAAATGAAAGGCATGTCTTTTTTCTCCTAAGACAAAAGACACCTATGTATAAAGTATTTACAAATATATATATATATATATATATATACACATACACATACACATACATCTGCACATAAACAGTATATATGTCTATAAATGTTTGGTTTCTTTTATACTTCAGTCTCTTATTTGGACACAAGATAGCAATTACTTACACTAGCATGTCTAGTAATTTCCGTATTTTAATTCTTTTCCTTTATCAACTGTGTATAATTTCAGCTAAGAAGCTGTCAGTAGAGTCATCTCACTTTGTAGCATACAAGAGCAAAAGGGACTCAGTTTAGAGCTTAGGAGTTAGTGCTTTCCTGACCATCAACATTTCTAATTTTCTGGCCTGTACTGATCATAGTCTTATTTTTTGGGGAGAGGCAGAGTGAACAGAGGCCCTTTTGGTTCCTACGAGGAGCAATAGGCATTTGTAGCAGCTGGGAGCAGCTGTGGAGTACCTCCATGTGCCCTTTCCCACCCTCCTGTGCTGCGCAAGCCCCTTCTCCGTGAAGAGTTGGAAATGAAATTTGAGCCAAGGGAGCTACAGAGTCTGGCCACCCATGCAAGGTCATCTGGACTGAAGGCCAAAGGCTCTCTGTCCTTAGGGTGAAGTGAAGAATATGGGGAAGGGATGAGGGGCAGGGGGCGAATGGGAAGATGCTGCTTTGGACTCTGACTCTAATGTACATGATCACAGAGGGAGAGGGTGTAATTTCTTTCATGCAAGTAGCTGTCAGGAGCTCTCAAGGCCTGAGTACTCCTGACCTACTGAGAGTTGGGGAGGCCACAATGCTGTCGTTTTGTTTGCTGAGTGTCTGACCTCTGAGCCCATCCCCAGTAGGTAACACCAGCAGCACAAGTCACCCAGCCTGGTCCCTGTGTGCACATCCTCAGGCCCGTGCACATGTGTTCAAGAGCCAACACTAGGGAGGTAGGGAAAGCGATGGAATTTATTATGTGGTTGAAGGAAAGTTACCATATGGCTGGAGAACTCCTCAGCAATGTTCGACATCTGGGGTATAGAACAGATTTGGGGACAATTGAGATCACAGTCTAGGCATTGGACAACAATGATGACACTTTTGCTAGTGCTTGGAATTGGAATACCTTGTGTGAGTGAATGTTCTTTTATAGAAATAACATTTATAATATGCACATTGCACTTTGTGTGAAATGCACAGACATCTATGAGTGAAAATCCATCACAACATTGTAATCTCTTGCCTTCCCCTTAAAATGAAAACACTCTGGCCAAGATATTTGTTTCATATAAATAAATCTGTTGATTGGCCAGGAAAGAAGAAATGCCAAGTCTGTGTTTTTGGAGGGGTCGTGGGAATGGAATAAGCCTTATGCAATTAATGACCACAGGGGCTAACCTTACATAGACCAGATGCTCACATCACAAGGAGAATGTCACAGAGAAAACAAATCTCCTTGATATAAACAACAACAAAAAAGACTTCCTATCTCTATAGGACACATTTGAACAATTGCATATTGTAACTACCATCCATCAAATTGCTGGGCCCAGTGGAGAAGTTGATATTCTTAGCTCTCTTCTTTAGTCGGAGGTCTTTCTTCACCAAGTAATAGTAAGTTGGCTGATAATGAGCTTCATTTCTTAGTGATATTAGACCCCAGCCTTTTAGGAAATTTGCTTCTGCTTAAGTGATGAGTTACAATTGTGAAGGCAAGGTTTCTTATTAATATGCCTTTAATATGTAATCAGAGGAAGTTGCATCAAAGTAGTATTTTAGCTCCCTAGTCTTTGCATGTATAAGAAGGTCTCAAAAATGCTCGTCAGCACTTTAAAATCATTGCTAATTTGATAACAGTTTAACAATCTCTATGGGGGATACCGGTACAGTTAGTAAAATAAACTTACATGAAGCCAAAATTTAGAAATTAAGGAGATGCTGAGTTCATTGAATGGAAGCATCATCCTAACCTCTTGCCTTCCTCTGTGCAGCCTTTGAATTTTTGCATTACGCAGTGGTTGTGACTATTGGTGCACCTGAAAGTCACGTTTATCCTAAGATAACTTCAGGACTGTGTTGCAGAAGTTCAGATTTGGCCTGTTCTAGAAGATATCTAATGACAGTAAGTGTGAAAAGGGAAAGGGGAAATGTTCATTAAGGATGAAGTTTAGTGCTTGCGGTTTAGAATGCAAGAGACATTCTTGCAAAGGTTTCAATACAAAATTCTATTCATTGACTGTTGGGAGCAGCAGCCTGTTGGAATGTGATTTGTAGCGCCACCTCGTGGGCGGAGGAGTCAGCGAGGAGCCTCCCTGGGAGAACCCTGAAAACCTTATCGTGATCAGAGCATATTTGCAGTCTCAATTAAAAAAAGAAACCACAGCAGCAACAAATACTGGTGTTTAGGTAGCACTTATAGTATGTATGATCTGCCTAGCACAGATGAGCTGCGCTTTCACCTCTTTTAGGCAAGGATATTTCGATTCTTTTAGGCAGCGAGTTTATTCTTTGGAGAGAAATAAAAGAAACGTGACTTCACAATAAACCCGAAAACCAAGATATAAATGATTAGGGGATTTATATTAGAAATGCTTATGGCCGAAAGGAGTACCATATGCCCCAGATTACTTTTGTTAGTGTGTTTTGCCTCTGTTTTTGAAAGCCAGCTTCAAATGAAAATACTTCCAGATTTCTGTTTCAACATCAGTAATGCAGCCTTATTCCTTCCCCCATGTGATGCAGGCTCTGCAGGAGGGTCCTGGGATTCTTCACAGGCAGCACACAGAAGCCTGTTTAACCCTTGAGGCACGGATTCCCTGTTGAAGATCCTGCCCACTGCACAGGGCACAGCTTCACAGAAAAGTATTTTGACAGCCAGGAGAGGCCTTCCTGGGAGTGCCCTCCTGGCCGGGGGTTGGGGAGGACAAGCTGGAGGGCAGGGTGGTGGTCAGATTAAAAGGAAGGCGGGAAGACAGGAACAAATAGAAATGTGATGCTGTCAAGACCAGGCAGTCACCACCACCTTGATGTGATAACAAATGGACATTCACCTTGATCCCTTGGTTGAGATTGTGTTCCTCTGATGTAATGCAATGAATATAATTTCACTTCTTCCAAAATCCATAACCCCAGTCTAACCTTGCAGAAACATTAGAGACACCCCAGTTGAGGGATATTCTACAACATACCTGACCAGGACTCTTCCAAAGTGTCAAGATTGTACAAAACCAAGTGAGACTGATTAACTGTCCCAGATGGCAGGAGACAAAGGCGAGTTATTTACTCATGAGTAAATTTGAGGGTGCCTTTAATCAATTCTTGGACAGAAGAAGGGCATTCATGGGAAAACTAGGGAAATGGGAGTAATACAAGTAGGTTAGTTAATGGCATTTTACCAAGGTTGATTTCTTGATTTTGATCATTGTACCATGCCAGGGTTAAGTAAGATGATAGCCTTAGTGGTGTCTTGGTGAAATGTGTATGGGAATTCCTGGTACTGTATATATATTTTCAATATTTAAAATTACTCTAAAACCAAAAGTAAAAAACAAAGAAGGCAGGAGGACCCTAACAGGGATCCAAAGATGAGGGCTGATACTGAAATACTCTGCACAATTCCCTTTTATTACATGCTGCTTTCCTTTGGAAGGCCCCGGGATGGGCCTGCCAGCCCCACTGCCTGCCAGCACCTGATGCTTCCAGGCACACTGATCTTCCCCTGAGTTTATTCCCTAATAACATCAGCTCATACCTCCCTCCTGCTGTCTTGTTCCTGAACCACACACACAGACACTTTTGTGCTTCTTTCTTTCTCTTTTCTGTGGCTGGTAAATACAAAGAAGTTAAAAAGGTGTAAGAGGTCCCCACCCCAACCGAATCCTTCTTGTGATGCACAGCACGACCTCGGATGCAAATGAGCAGACTTTGAGGACACGCAGAACAGAAGTAGGGGTCAGAGGACAATCAGACTTAGACATATTGGGTTTGTGGGGCAGGGTTGTTTTTCTTTGTGTTTTGTTTGTCTTTTTGCCACAAACACAGGAGGAGCAGGTGTCAAAGATTGGAAAACTGCTTATAAGGCAAAGAGATGGGGCCGGGGCTGTGGACACTCCTACCTTATGGCTAAGATGACATAGAGTTCAGTTTTCCAGGCCAGCATAAATATTCTATCTTCTTACTAGACCTGAGGTTTTAATGTAAGATTTACACATTCTGGCTTGTGGGTCCAGCATTGGTGCAAAACAGACCTGGAACTGCGTTCCAGGAAAAAGGGAGGGGAAGAGAGAAAGTTCACTCCTCAGAGCCATATGTGAAAGCCATAAATTAGTTTCATAGTAGGGCTGAGTACATTGGATATTTTTTTCTTCCATTCTTGAGATACTTTACTAAGAAGAGTATGTTCCAGCTCCATCCATGTAAACATGAAAGAGGTAAAGTCTCCATCTTTTTTTAAGGCTGCATAATATTCTGTGGTGTACATATACCACAATTTATTAATCCATTCGTGTATCGATGGGCACTTGGGCTTGTCCCATGACTTAGCAATTATGAATAGGGCTGCAATAAACATTCTGGTACAAATATCTTTGTTATGATGTTGGTGGGATTATACCTGCTGTGCATCTTGCAAGGGTATATGTGAAACTTAGTAAATGTGGAATGTAAATGTCTTAGCACAATAACGGAGAGGGTGACCGGAAGGCTATGTTAACCAGTGTGATGAAAATGTGTCGAACGGTCTATGAAACCAGTGTGTGGTGCCCCATGATCACATTAATGTACACAGCTATGATTTTTAAAAAATAAAAAAATAAAAAAAAGGACCAGGACTGGGGCATCCTCTAACTATGGGTGTTCATCCTGCTGAACCAGTTCATCCCCACTGCCAGCCTACCAGACTCAAAGTTCCTGCTCAGGTGGCATGCTTCTGCTTCTGTTTTTAAACACACAGTTGTGTATCTGGGTTTCTGGTTGAATAGAGTAATGAAAATCTCCCTCAAAACATTTCCTTTGATATTTTTAACAACTGTAAAAGTCGTTTTATCCACATTACATTTTTTCTTGAGCAAAACAAAATAATAACACCCATCTATCTAAAGACACCAAGAGGTTAACAGTATTTCCTTTTCTTCGTTGATTCACTTACCTTGATCAGGTCTGTTTTATAAACGTCCATGCAAGGAGCAAGCTGAGAATACTTAGAGATGAAAATAATTTCCGTGATTCAACAACCCTCCTCTACTGTCCTTTGGCAT
Organism: Loris lydekkerianus; assembly: GCA_963574355.1. NCBI lineage: Eukaryota > Metazoa > Chordata > Mammalia > Primates > Lorisidae > Loris > Loris lydekkerianus. Next base: position 25,637 of record CAUYPK010097226.1, on the reverse strand, counting down.
TTTTCCATTTTGGCAGGTGTACACTTTCCTCTGTGCATTTTGAAACTTTTTGAAAATAATAAAATATTTGGGCTTTAGAACGTATTTTTGCTGAAATGTATCATTTTAGTTGTAAGGAGATAATAACTAAATTTGTTAAGCCCTCACTATATACTGAATGACGTGGAATAATCTGAGGCATCTGGTCTGAATGGTGTTATTAATATAATTAATGTGCGGGTCATTATGAAAGTTTTGAGATACACAAAAGTCAAGAAATATACAATCCAAGTAGATGGGAACCAATGAGGCTGTCTCGTAAGCTGACGTGTGCACTGGTGGACGAGTCAGGCTCCTGCCTAGATAGCAAGTCACCAGTGTCTCAAAGTGGTGGGAGTTGAAAGGTCGCCCCACGTGGTAGAGTGACTTGTAATAGGTAGAAACTGAAAGAAGGAATGGATGAGAACACTCATGGCCAAAGTGTAACCAGGGCGGCATGGTTTCTTTTGACACTTGGGTGTAAGTGGAGTAAGATCCAAAGGATGTTGGTGGGGCTTTAGACGGGTAGGGTGGTTCTCCATAGCTGGCCAAGGGGGAGCTAGTTTCTATCACGAACCACCAAACTTGTTCTCATCAGGACGTCATGGGGACTCTCCTGGCAGGTTCTGCTTATCAGAACGCCAGCCTATCTCTCCCAGGTGAGTCAGTAACGGGCCTGTGCAAGGCTGAGCCTGCAGCGCCTCTCCCTTGTCTGAGTTGTGTTCACCTCTGTGTAACAGAGTCTCACAGAACGGGGAAGTTTAGCCAGACTAACAACTTGGACATGTCTGATTCTGATCTTGGACCTTTAGTTAGAAAATTGGGCCACCTGTCAAAAAATGTGGTTGAAAAAGTGAATTTTTTAAAAGCATTTAAATATCCATGTTAATCTGTTGGCCTATTATAGAATAAGTGAAGCCATCTTTGTTTTTGTCAACTTTTTATTATTTTTTCATTCTTTTCTTTTTAATTTTAAGAATCAGTCTTATCACAGAACTCATCCTAGTGAGCATATCAGAAATTTTGGTTCATTCAATTGAATTTTCTCCTCACTTATTAAAAAATAACAATAACCACTAAAAACAATTTTATTTATATTTATTTATTTATTTTGTACAGACAGAGTCTCACTTTATCACCCTTGATAGAGTGCTGTGGCATCATAGCTCACAGCAACGTCCAACTCCTGGGCTTAGGTGATTCTCTTGCCTCAGCCTCCCAAGTAGAGTGGCTGGAACTACAGGCGCCTGCCACAATGCCTGGCTATTTTTTTGTTGCAGTTTGGTTGGGGCCAGGTTTGAACCTGCCACCCTTGGTATATGGGGCCGGTACTCTACCCACTGAGGCACAGGACAGGCACTGCCCACTAAAAACACTTAGAAGTGGACAAAATGAGCATGTTTCCTCTTTCTAAACTCTCTTGTGTACGGAAGCCAAAATTTTGTCATCAGTGTAGTCAGAAAGCTGCTTGCTGGTCCTGGCACTGCGGCCCAGTGAGAGGGTGGCCTGTGTGTTGGAGGGGGCTGGTTTCATCGAACAACTGATTGCCCTGTGGGGATCCCCCAGTTAGGGTCTCCCCTGACATTGTGCTGAATCACTGCCTGAGTCTGTCTTTTTCACACTTATATTTTCACCTTTGGATGAACACCTTTTTTATGTTCTTTAGATATGTTAATACCTCCAATCAAAGCACAGCTGAATTGTTACCCTCAGCACTGTTCTGTCTTCATCATTATTGTTATTAATAATGTTCATCTGATCGATTTCCTGCCAGCTGGTCCTTATTAGCCCTAAGCCCTGACTGCTGTGGTCAGGCCATTAGCCACATGAGACATGACTGTTGACTTGAACTTCCTTTAGCTCCTTTAGTGAAACAGAGAGGATGTTGGAGGAGGTAGAAGGTATCTCAAAGACAAAGATTATCTTTTGCATGGGAAGAAAAAGAAGTACCTTGTCAAGGGTAAGCTAAAAGACAAAGAACTACAGACTTCTCATTCCAAGGGTGCAATTCTGAAGAATGCAATTGGGAAACAGCTGCTTTCCCCCCAAATACAAAAAGTTTGTTTTAGAGGATTTGCAAAAATGATAAAAAGTATTCCTCAAATGGAACCAGTTATAGCATTATTTTCTTTTTCTCCTTCCACAACTGGCAAATAAAAGCATTGAATTGAGTTGAATCTATGGTTCAATTCTTCTTTAAATTTCTTTTTTCAGCTCAGGTGCTTTCCCCAATATTTTGAAACTTCTACATTTGGGGGACCCAGCTAGCAGGATTGGTCTTTGGATCCTCCAGAGTAATTTGTGTTTTATGGTTGTTGCCCGCTTGTAAAAGATTAGGAGGAGAAATCTGAGTACAGACAGGAAAAAGTTTGCTTTTTCTCTCTTGAGTGTTCAGAGTAGGAAGTAATCCATCAAGTTATGGGAATAAAATTCCTTTTCCTTCTTCAGGGTTCTTACTTGGATTAGCTCTCTCCTTTCACTAGGAAATATCAAAGTTGCCAAGCTGGTTTGAACGACAAAGTCAAAAATGATGTGCTTGTTACGGTCATAAATCTTTGCAGATTCTCATTAAGGTCAGGTATTTAACAAAGAAAACTGGATTAAGCTGCAACTTAAGATACGTTCCCAAAGCAAACCTCTGTCTTCATCATCTCACTTAACTGAAGCCATGTTTGCTTGAACTCTGTGTTTGGAAGAGTTCTGCTCAGGAGGAGAGCTCCGCAGAGATGCAGTGATTTCATCTCACAAACAAAGCTTTTCACCAAGTAAACAAAACCTTGCATTTGTTTTGTTTTGTTTTTAATTTCCTGATGGACTCTAATTATCCTTGTAGTTTCTTTCATCCAAAATGTGGGTTTGCTTTTTTTTCCATTAAAGAAATAATAAAGGCCACTTGTTTTTCTTTCTAATGAGGCCTTACTTTTTCTTTTTGGTGTAGGAGGCTTCAGAATTATAACAGTATCTGTTTTAAACAAAAAAGAAAGGAAAAAAAAAAAGGTTTCTTGAAGACCACAGGGTCTATTAGAATGCCCTGCTAGGGTTTAATGATGGAAGGAAAACAAATTGGATCTGTTTTATATTTATGTGGCGGGAGGTCAGAGTGAGCTAATGCTTGTGGTGAAAATTCTTGGGATTTTCAGGTGCGTTTGCCCTGTGGCACAGGGTGGCAGGTTGGAGAATAAGCCTTGCAGAAACTACTTCTGGGTTCTAACTGGTTGTTAACTAAGTAGGAAAGTGGGGGACCCTTATTGCCACGTCCTCTGCCTTTTCAAAAGAAACGTGGGGTGCTGATTTGTTTTAACATATTGGGAAATAATCCACATATTAAAAACCAAAACCCAAACTAAAACAAAACAAGATTCTGCATGGATGGAGCAAATCAATGTCAATTCCAGTGAATGGCTGCCGGTATACACCCTGTGATGGAAAGGCCAGAGTTAGGCAGCCGGCAGGTGACATAGGCCAGGACTGCTTCAAATTGCCAGTCATAAGATACGGACGTATGATAAAATCAATCACGTTTTTTAAAAAATAGAGCTGTATCTAAAATGGACTGTAATAGGATATAATAAGAGTGGATCCCGTGTCCTGAGCAAGATAGGATTATCTTGGCAACCTTGGTCTCTTTGTTATTTGTATGTACAGAGAAGTATGTGCAGAAAGGGTTGGGTATGGTGGATTTTTCTTTTTTTTTTTTTTTGAGACCGAGTCTCACATTGATAAGTACATATAGAAGTCTTGTTTGAAAAGATTAAAATAGGGCGGCGCCTGTGGCTCAAAGGAGTAGGACATCGGTCCCATATGCCGGAGGTGGCAGGTTCAAACTCAGCCCCGATCAAAAATTGCAAAAAAAAATAAAAAATAAAAAAAGATTAAAATGAATGTGTTTCAGGGTCCCTTGGGAAACTAAGGGTTTCTAAACTTTAGTCTTTTTAACCTTATACGCTCAGGGTCTGGAAGTGTACTTACCTATTACATGATAGACTCACTATGAGTTTAGTTAAAAATATATGTATATATCTTTACCCTTTAGATCAGAGATTAGCAATTCTTTTCTGGAAAGGGCCAGATAGTAAATATTTTAGGTTTTCTGTGCCGTGGGGCCTCTGTCACAACCATCCAACTTTGCTTTTGTAGTTCAGAAGCAGCTCTAGACGATATGTAAATGATGTTGTGGCTGTGTTCTAATATGAGTTCATCGACCAGAACTACAATACTGTAGTTTGCAGACTCCTGGGCTAAGCTAAAGGCTTCAAACATCGTACATGCCTTTATTACTTCTTATTCTCAGGTCAGCACCCGTAACCAACATTCATGGGAATGTTAGGACCACATAATGTGGGTGGTTAACTTCCCATTCAAGATCCAGTTTGGAAATGACAGGGCTCCACTGACGGAGTGACAATGGGATCAGATTCACGCATCCTGGAACCACTTGGCAGTGAGCTGTAATTATGAAATACACAGAGTTGTTCAGGATGCTGACATTTTTCTAGAAATGTGATTATTTTCTCAGCTATAAACATTTCACGTTGAAAGAGCTGTCATATCACTAAACTATAGTCACCTTTTTTTTTTTTTTTTTTTTTTTAAAGCTTAATAATCCATGTAGATGTTTCCTTGACTTTGAGCTTGGGTGTGTTTAGTTTATAGATCTCCCTTTTTCCTTCTTCCCTTTGGGTGCCTGGGCATCCATGAAGCATTTGGAAGGAGTAGGGACAGGTGAGGCCATACTCACTGTCACCTGACCTGTGGGCGGGGAAACCAGTTCCCTCCAACTTTCTGTCTGTGCAGGTAAAGAGCAGAACTTAGAGCTGGTAACAAAGGTTGGGGAAACATTTTCCAAAGATTATGAAATGGCATGTTTAAGGAGTTTGAGTTTACTCTAGTTTGGCACAATCTAGTAGAAATGTAATGGGAACCATGTGTGTAATTTTCAACTTTCTAATTAAAAAGGTAAAAAATAAAGAGGCTTCGTTAATTTTAACAATGCTACAATTTAAGCCAAAATACTTACAATATTATAATGTCAACATACAAGCAGGTAAAACATTATCAATGAGACATCTTGAATATTTTCATGCTAAGTCTTTGAAAGCCAGTGTGATTTCACTTGCAGCAATCTCAGTGTGGATCAGAAACAGGTCCAGAGCTCACCGCCCTGGAAGGCCGGAGGCCCCCCAGTAGTTACCTGCAGCTCTAGAGGAAGGAGGGCTGATTTTGCAGCTTTGAAAACCTATTCCTGGGTGGCTCGTGGGTAGGTGTCTTTGGATGGCACTTGGGTAGGTGTCTTTGAAGAATCTGGAGGATTCTATCTGGATGATAGAGGCTTGAACTAGAGCAGAGCAGCTTGCACAGGATGTGGGGCAAAGTCGTGCTGGACTTTTTGGTAGTAGGAATTGTAACACTGTGTGCTGGGGGTGAGGGAAGAGAGAGAACTTGAGAATATTTGATAGTAATTCTGCCTGTGTGATAAGGAGCACAGAAGGAGGAATCACAGGTGCCCAGGGAACAAACAACTTGGCTTTAGACACATGAAGGGGAAGTGCTCTGGGTAAGCGGGAGCTCACAAGGAGGGTCAGACCTGGGAGCCTCTGGAGGACCTAATAGTTGAGGTGGTGCCAGTTGTCAGCACAACCCAGATGTGAAAGTGTGTTGCAGGGCACAAGGAGAGGGCGAAAGGAGCAGGGCCAGGAAAACAGGCTTGTCTTCTAGCTCCAAGGAGGGAGAGTTTTGTAGTCTGTGCCATGCATGTAGAAGTGTGTAGAAGGGGCTGAACTGACGTCTGCAATTAATTTTGAAATGCATTAAAAAAAAAGATGGATTGATGAATACAGGGGTGGATAGATGGACAGATATATGACAGTGAAAATATAGCAAATGTATAGTGAGAATATAGTTGGTGGGTAAATGGGTGGGTGTTGCACAAGTTTTTCAAACTTTTGCTATATTTGAAATGTTTATAACAAAATGTTAGTGTGAGAGACAGGGCGAGGGTGGTTCAAGGTCAGTGGCATCAAGTGCTATGGAAAGGTTGAAGAGAAGTTTGAGAGTGTTTACTGCGTCAGCTAGGATGTCATTGGTGATCCTGAGAACAGGTGAGGTGGGCTTTTGTGATATGGCAGAAACCAGACGGCATGGTTTGTGAGTAGACGGATGGCAGAAGACTCGAGGAGGGTGATGGATGTCCACCATGTACCTGTCTGATCTAGGCTGCCTCCCATTCTTTCCTGGACTTGAGCTGACCAATGGGGTCTTCATACTTGCTCTGTGATCATGATGGCTAGCCATGGGTGTAAGTAAAACTTCCCAACATGAAAACAGGGCTTAGAATGTGTTTGTTTGTTTGTGCTTTTGAGACAGTCTCACTCTGTTGCCCTGGGTAGACTGCCGTGGCATCACAGCTCAAAGCAACCTCAGACTCTTGGGCTTAAGCCGTCCTCTTGCCTTAGCCTCCTGAGTGTTGGGCCCTGCCATGTGCCTGAGGCCTAGTGCAACTTCCCGAGCCTGACTAGAAGCAGATCCATCGAGCTACTTCTGCGTAGCAATGACTCAGCAAGGCCCGGCCTCAAACTGCCTCTACCTAGATACAGCCCGTGTGGTACCATGCCACTGGCCCAACCCTGTTACCACCCATCACACCACCTCATCTCCCACCTCCTTTCCCTGCCCCTTCTCCACGCTCTATATAAGCGGCTGCTTGACGCAATAAAGTTGAGTTCCTGCTTCGACAGACTCCCAGCTCCGTGTGTTCCTGTTTGGGCCACGACGCTCACCATCCCGCTCAGCCCCAGGGATAGAGTCAGGCTGACCCTGCTCTCCTCTCTTCTGGACCTGCCGGATAGCCTGGCACCCGAGTAGCTGGGACTACTGGTACCTGACACAACGCCCGACTAGGTTTTCTATTTTTAGTAGAGATGGGGTCTGTCTCTTACTTAGGCTGGTCTTGAACTCCTGAGCTCAGGCGATCCACCCACCTGGGCCTCCCACAGTGCTAGGATTACAGGCGTGAGCCGCCATGCCAGCCTGTTTAATGTGCTCCTGTCCTGTTTATTACACTTTTATGTCCTAGTCTCTGCACTGATGTGGTCACTTATGCACTTACGCATAGAGACTTGATCAACAGTTTCTATATAGGAGGGTTGTAGACCAGGTCAATTGGCTGACCTTCCTTCCTTCCTGTTTTTTTTTTTTTGAAATTGTAGATTATGCTCTTTAGATGGGTGCTGTGGTTTTAAGCACTAATTATGAAACACATCTGGCCATGTAGTTTCTTATATGCCTGTTTGAAAATTTTGGTAATTTTTTTTTTTTTTTTCAAGGTAATACGATACCAGCTTCTTCTAAACTTCATTGCAAATGTGAAAGTAAGAAACTTTCTGTAAGAATCTTCATCTTTTTGAACACTTGTTTGAAAGTTCCACGAGCCAATAAAGACCTTTCAATACTTTGTTTTTTCTCACCAACATTGAAATTTTTTAAAAAGTTTCAACCATTGACTATTCTTCCATTAATAACATTTTCTTACTTCTTCCCTGTGAATACCAAATAGCAGGTAATATATCAGCAGGTTCCTGGTACTTTCCTCTCTTTTCTCTAGAAGTTTTAGTGACAATGAGAAAACAGGAAAAACAAAGCAAAAACCCTGAGCATGAGGAAATCAAAGCCGTTGATTCCTTCCTTGTCTGACTCACGCGTTTACTGCTTGTGGCAAGTAATTAAGCACTGTGGTTGTGTTCAGTTTCTCATTTAGTTGATGGCAACCATTTCTCCCCGTCTCACTGAGGCCCATAGAGAAAGAACTTGGAGAACATTCCGAGTTGAACATCGCTTAAAACAAGTGGAGTTGTTGCCCGTGCAGCTTACAGCTATCTCCATGGCATCTCTTCAGACTTAGTATTGGAATATTGCAAGTAATTAATGTATTTTACCATGAATGAAAGTTCTTTCCAGTCCACTCAAAAATGTAAGGGTGGGCCTTGGTCAGCATGATGACTATTAAGAGGGATTTATCTGGAGGGGAGGTGGGAGGACGGAAGAAGGGAAATTATGTGGGTAGCCCAGAAAACTGAAGAATGAAAAAAACTGGTGGCTTAAGTTTAAACCAGAAAGTGTCTTTACTCTCTAATACTGTGATTAAAATAAAGCCAATTTCCGTGTGACGCTCTGCATGTGTGTGGAAGAATTGAAGAATACTTCATTGCATGACCAGAAACTTCACATAATGACAGTAGAACATGGGAAGAGGAAGAGAAAAGGGAAAGTGTCACTGCTCAAAGCTCACATCGGACAAGGAGGCCCATGTGAAGGGGATGGGACTCGAAAACACGTTTAGAGTTTCCTAGTGGGAAAGCTAGATATTTTCCAGGGGTAACTCTGGGGCTCTTATGAGGCCTGAAATTCACAGATGTCACAAGCTGCATGCCTGCTCCCCTGAGTCTCCTGCCTCTCCATGGCCAGTGTGTTCCTCATACCTTCGATTTATTGACCTTTCAGCTCCCATTATAGTTTTGTTCACTTGGCCTGGTTCTGCAGAGAAACGTTCTCCCCATTTCTGGAGGATGAATTACTATGCCCTCTTCATAGCAATCCAAACAATCCACAATCTGCAAAATTAACAAGTGACTGAATCTGGTGCACTGTGAAGGCTACTGACGCATTCTCAAAGAGCAAATGTGAGCCTGTGTGTGCCGGAGGTGACTCTGTATGGTGGCATTAGTTTAAAAATAAGGCCTTTGGAAAGACATGACAGTAGATTATAGATTATTTATTTCTAATGGATTATTGATTTCTCAAGGAGATAAAGTGTGAAAATCATTGATTAGATAATGGCCAATGAATAGGCAGTGCTATACAAATGTACAAGGTGATTATTAGGAAATGTTTAGATATCAGACGCTAAATGTTTCCTTCCACACCCAACTCCGTGATCGTTAGGCAAATGACATCAATGAACAGATGATAGTTTGTCTCTCTTCTTGCAAATGTGTTTCTCCTTCATTTCTAAAAGAAGCAAATAAATAGCAGTTCATCTAAACAGCTACATGAATATCCTGATTTGGACATCACATATAGCTCTTACCAGGCTATGCTAGCACCGTTAAAAAGGTTTGGGCAAAATCATTATCCTTCAAAACAGGAAGTTCTTAAAAATCAAACAGTAATTGGATATTTAAGCAGCTTCAATGCATTGATTTGGGCATCTGACTTTTATGTATGCCTCCTATCAGAATTTTGTAGAACATGTTAGCTCAGTTTTGAAAGCTCCGGCAAAATCATTTTCTTGAAAACAGAAAGTTCTTTTTTTTCCTCCCCAAGGCCTCTAAAAATTTGAACTGTTGAACTCAGGTTTGAGTGATGATGTACTATACTTTGCCAAACCAGTTGTTTCCCCTTTTATAACATCCATCAGGAGGAAAAAAAAAAAAAAAAAAAAGGAAAAACATTTCCTTTTGTTTGTTCATTTGGACAAACTCTTACCCAGGAAATCCCCCGCCCCTTTTGTTTCTGTTTGTTTAAATTCAAGGTAATTTTCCAGGAAGACGAAAACTTCACATGTTCTTAGGTGACATTTAGGAAATAAAAAGGCGTGCATTTGTGGGTTATGTTCTATTGGCACAGAAATTCCCCCACCGTTAAGGGAAATATGGGCTTTCTGTAACCAGAAGAAGGTAATTGAATAGCACATGTTCATATAAAAACGCTACGTAGAAATGAGAGATGCTTTGTATGTTTGCAGAGTGTTGTAGAGACAACCACAACAAAATACAAAGTGTGTTTTAAATAATTTTTTTTTGAGAATTTGGAATATTTAGACTCCTAATGGTATGACTGAATTTACTTTATTTCCTGCAATTCCTGTTTGAAATTCATGGAGTTTGCACTAACTCTCCATCCTCTGGGAACTGAGGTTATTTATTCTTACCTAAAAATAAAGTGCCTTTTTATTAAGGAAAAAGCACACTATCCTAAAATCTCATTATTAGCATAGGAAATGACCTGGGGGTCATTTATCCTAGTACTTATCTGATAGACCAAAGTTTATTAAAGCAGTTCTGTAGCAATTCTGGTCATCAAATGATGTTTTTAAAATCAGTTCTCAAAATCCTGATACATTGTAACTTATTTGAACAGTAAAGTATTCGGTCTATTTCTTTTTTGCCTACTCATTGACAGTTGCGTACCTGTTTATTCTTCATTCATGTGATTAGTTGTTTTAAGACAGTGTAGAGTGTGTAACAGCTTTAGAAATACTAGTTTTATTAACACGTACTAAAGTTTATTAGGAAGGTTCTACTATTATATGAACATATTGCATATATAAATATATATGATGTATACATAAATTCAGTCAATTCTGCTATAACACTTATATGGAAACATGAATTTGTTCCAATGGGATTAATATATTAGGAAATATTGGACATAATGTGAATTTTGCATTTGTTTATGTGCATTTTCATCCATAAGAAATAGTAGATGAACACAGAAGACCGTACCCAGCTGAGCCAGCCTCACAGGCACACACGTGAGCTGTCCACCAGCCACCCCAGCTCTCTGTATGTGTACTGAGTTTGCTTCATCCCTGTCTGTTATCTGGTGTTAGGCCCAATTTTATTACTATTTTGATTTAAACAATTGATTTTTATTAATTTATTTTTAAATGACAAATAATAATTGTGCATATTTATGGTGATGTTCTGATGATATGATTTTAGATGGCCTTCTCTTCATCATGTCACAATCACTCATGAGCGGCAAGCTTTTTGATACCCACTACCCCATGAGACTGCTGGGGCTTTTCCAAAGTAAAGTGTCATATTCTTTGTACATTTCTAGGTTTGTTACCTATTTAACATGTGTCAAACTGTGCTGTTGTTGTTACTAAGTTCTTATTTATTTTTTTCTTTTTCTATTGAGTGTGCCTTGATAATGTCTCTGGGTGCTGTACCGTAACCCTATCTCCCTCCAGGCCCTGTGTTTGTGTTGTTGTTGTTTTTTTTTTTAATATGTGCAATTGTATATGTCAGGGTAATTTTAGGAATGTACCTGTTGGCATCACAGCACAGCAGACTGTATATGCTTCCCTACTAAAGACAATATAGCAAATTCAAAAGCAAACCAAAACAAAAGGAAAGAAAGGCCTTGCAACAAGTTTGCTATATTTCTTTGCATTTGACTGTGTCTCATGATTGTTATGTTTCTTTTTTAACCTCATTAAGATCACACAATATAAATAAATTCTCATGATTTAGGAGTGTATCCAAAACATTTTCAAACTATATTTTAGGTCTTTTATAAGTATTGTTAGTGACTTCTAATTGCTCTTTTAGGAATGTATCATCAATTTACTTATTTCACCTTTAGGTACTTTCCTTTTAGGGACTATTATAAATGATACTTTTGTTTGTAGTGCTGTTTCTAATATTGAATAATAGATGTTTACAATGCATTTCATAAATAGAGCCATAAGGTAGAATTTGATACATATTACCAAATTGATTACAAATTGTTTACAATATATTTTCATAAATAGAATCATAAGGTCGAATCTGACACATATTGCCAAATTTATCTGCAAAATGTCTGTATGCATTTACCCTCTTACCTGCCCTGTGCAGGTGGGACTGAGACAGTTTCCATGTCTTTAGGAGGCTGACACAACAAGGATGAAGAATTTCATTTGAATGGAAAAATATGACCAACTGTATGAATTCTTAGACTTCTTTTTAAAAGAGATACACAGTGCTAGGCACCTGGAAATTTAAAAACATACAACTATGACATTGTCAAAAAAAAGTTGTTTAATAATAAAATACTTTTCTTTGTATTTTGAGATAAGACAACTACACTTTGTTTGCATATTTTGTGTATTTAATGAAAATGACTAATCCGAGTATCCTTAGTAATGAGGTAATTCAAATCAGATAATTGCCATACTTGAAAACAATTGTTTACATTGATGGACATGGTTTCCATAATTCCTCTTACTCAGGTAAAACTTTGTTGCTAGGATGCATCTGGGGTTGCACTGAGAACCTAATTGTCCTTCATTCATTTCCTCATTGGTCATTACCGAGTCCCCTTCCTGTGTCAAGCCCAGTGTGGGGGCTGGAAATGTGCAGGAGACTCCAGGCCCAGGCTCCACCCTGGGTTGGATACATCTTCACGTACCATGTACAAGACCTGACTTTTAGAAAGATTTTAAAGATGACATGAGTTCCGTTATCTTGATGTGCCGTAAGTCACTTCAGCAATCCTTATTATTCAGTGTCTCACTCTATTCCGGTTTTTCCCTGTGACAGGTAAAACTGTAGTGGGCTCCTTGTAACTAAGTCTTTAATATGCATCCATGATTATTTTCTTAGGATAACTTGTCAGAAAAGAAATGGTCTAGGAAGATCCTATGGACATTTTTTAAGACTTTAGACAACTATTGCAAAATTGCTGTTTGGAAAAGTTGTATCAAATACTCCCTCTGGTAGCAGGAGGGAGGGAGGACGTTTTGAGGGGGCATTCTTAGAATAGCTAACAGCTAACAGCTATTATAAGAAGTCTTTTACCATGTCCTCTCTCCCCGCCCCACACGCAACAGAAGCCAGAATTCCTTGGCTTCCTTAAAAATAGTCATTAGACATAAACATCGGGGCCTGAACTTAATAGTCATATTGACAACAGTAATGAAGCGTATTCTTATTTTTTTCCTGTTACAGTAAGTTTTATTTTATTATTTTTTATTATTTTTTTGTTTTTATTAAATCATAACTGTGTACATTGACCTATTTATGGGGTTCAGTGTACCAATTTGATATACAATGTGAAATGCTTACATTGAACTGATGAACACATACATCACAATTATACTATTTTCTTAATAGTTTTGAAATGTACCATTGCCTCATGCACATTAGATGAGGTCCTCCCAGGTACCCTCCCTCATCCCACCTCCCTCCTTTCCCCCCTCTCTCCTCTTCCCTTCTACTCTCTGGACTACAGTTATGTTTTGCCATTCATATGAGTGTGTAGGTGATTATATATTGATTTCATAATAGTATTGAGTACATTGGATACATTTTTTTCCATTCTTGAGATACTTTACCAAGAAGAATATATTCCAGCTCCATCCAGGTAAACATAAAAGATTTGAAGTCTCCATCTTTTTATGGCTGCATAGTATTCCATGGTGTACATATACCACAATTTGTTAATCCATTCATGGGTCAATGGGCACTTGGGCTGTTTCCATGTCTTGGCAATTAGGAATTGGGATGTAATAAACATGCAATAAACAAATGTCTTTGTTGTAAAATGATTTTTGATCATCTGGGTATATTCCTAGTAGAGGAATTGTAGGATCAAATAGTAGGTCTACTTTTAATTCATTGAGTATTCTCCAAACTTCTTTCCAAAAAGGACAAATTATTAATAGCTTGCATTCTTCACATCCATGTCAACATCTGTAGTTTTGGGATTTTGTTATGTAGGCTAACTTACTGGGGTTAGATGATATCTCAAAGTGGTTTTGATTTGCATTTCTCTGATGATTAAGGATGATGAGCATTTTTTCACGTGTTTGTAGGCCATGTGCCCATCTTCAGAGAAGTTTCTGTTCAAGTCTCATATTCTAGTAAAGATCTAAGCCTGGCGTTTTCATTAATTAGCGAACGTATAGAAGACATTCGATGTCTTTGTGACAGAGTTTTTCATTTCCAAAATATGAAATGTCAAATTCAGTGATTTCTGTTGGTTCCCTCCAAGCCTACAGGTGAGCTGTTGTATATATAGTCTGTCCCAGGCTGGGTAAATGCTGACTAAGGAAAGCAAGGAGGCATCCCTGTTGTTAAAGTGTCTTCTAGCTGTCATTCTTCCTCTGTCCTGGGAGGGTGCATTTTACCTTGCTGGTTTCCTCATTAGACCTAGACACTCTACAGAGAAAAACACACTTAGGAAGGCAGATCCTCTCTGGTGCATCAGAGGAAACAACTCCACGAACACACTGGGAACTGGGGACAGATGACACTGTAGAGTGCTGGATATGAGCAAGGGCTCCTCCTGTCCAAGCCAGGCATGGTCACGGTGGAGAAACCTTAGTTACATGAATTAATAGCATGCTGTGTAGGAAAAACAAATGCCTTTCCTGCCATCCAGTGCTAGATGTGAGAATTGTCATTAATTGCACTAACTAGTTCAATGTTTGCAAAAAAAAATTCATTGGGGTAGTGGCTTGCTCTAGGAATAATGAATTAATTCTTAGGATGTCTCCTGATCTCTCAGGGTGGAAACACATTAATTAAAATAGGATGCTTCAGATGCTAGGGGCTGTTAAATGTTTTTTGACACCCCCAATACCGTGTGGTGATGTTACATTCACAGGTTCTTTGATGCTGTTTCCCTCAAGAAACACAGCTTCATTCTCTTCCTGAGTGTGGGCTTGACCTAGGCACTCACTGGCAACAAACAGAATATGGCAGAAGTGATGGACTGTAACTTCCAGACGTGGCTTAGAAAAGACCTATGCTTTCCTTCTTGAGTGTGCTGTCTGTCTCCGATGACTTGAAACAGGAGGAGTTAGTAGCTGACATGTTTTGTGCACCACCCTAAAGAGAGGCCCGCATGGCAAGGAATCCAGTAGACACGCAGGTGAGCCAACAATGGCTCTTCCAGCTGAGTGGGGCGTCCCTCTGCCTGCAGTCCCAGGTAATGACTGTGGTCTCAGGAGGATCTTGGAGCCAGAACCACACACTTTAGTAGCTCTGGGCTTCCTATGCCTCTGCAGCTTTGTGAGATAATGTTTATCATTTTAAGTTATTGAAGTTTCGAGTCACTATGTAGCAACTGTTTTTTGAGGGTTTTTTTTTTTTTTTTTTTTGTTTGTTTGTTTGTTTTAATTGGAGGCAGAGTCTCACTGTGATGCCCAGGCTAGAGTGCCATGGCTTCAGCCTCACAGCAACCTCAGACTCCTGGGCTCTAGCAATCCTCTTGCTTCAGCCACCCAAGTACCTGGGACTACAGGCACCTGCCACTATACCCAGTTGGTTTTTGTATTTTTACTAGAGATGAGGTATCCCTCTTGCTTAGGCTGGTCTTGAACTCCTGCACTTGCTTCCCAGAGTGCTGGGATTGTAGGAGTGGAGCTACCACACCTGTTGGCAGCAACTGTTAATACAACCACCGTGATCACGTGCTGGGCAGGGCTTCTCAAACCTGAGTGTGCACCAGTGCCTCATGAAGAGCTCATGAAAACATGAATTCCTAGGCCTCAGCCTCAGAAGTCCTGATTCAGTAGGGTCATGGCAGGGCCTGAGCATTCGCCTGCCTAACAAGCTCTAAGTCATGCTGATGTGTTAGCTCGGGGACCATAATTTAAGTGATAAGACTTTTATCCACTTCCCAGAAAACCTTGCTGTGAAAATGCCATCCACAGCAGGGTATATATTTTTCATGAAACTTTCTCAGGACGTTTTTACAGCTTTCTCCCCTAACTGGAGCCTCTGTTTTCTCCCTGGCATCGAAGGGAATGAAGCCTGACACCTCACAATGGGTACTTTTGAGGCTTCTGAACTTGCTGGGGTTGTGGTAGGCATTCTAGCAACTAGTCCATTTGCAGCTCATTCTTGGCTGATACAATTTCTCTCTCTTCTCAGCTTCTTTTGGCAGACTCCACGTTAACCTTTGGCATGGTCTTATGCTGTCTGGAAATCTCTTAGAGAACTGTAGAAAGAGCTAACACCTCTGAATGACCCTTAGAATAAGCTGTAAGTGGAAATGGTTTTTCCATTCTTTCTCTAACACAAGTCACCACAATTAGGAAAGATAGAGAGATCAAAATCTCTCTGGTTAAGACCAGTAACTGAGTAGATATAGATTAATGTCCCATGGTTTCTTCATCAAAGAATGCCTCTGTTTTTATCTGACCAATGGATTTCATTTACAATAAATTATGAATTCACTATCCAACGTTTTTAAACCCTAAAATACATCCCCCCCTTAATTCAAGAGTTGTAATTTGATGGAGGCATCAGGAAGAGTCTCAGTATAGGGCTTCATACTTACTGTCTATGACCCTCTTCAGACCAGGAGAGGAATGTAGATGATAAATTTCAGCACATTTCAGAGCTGAGAGAAAAGGAGAGGTCTTTGCATTGTTGGGGCATTTGGGAAAAAGCCTCCTGAAGGAGGTGGGGTTATAAAAATTGTTAGAAATAGTACAAACAGAGAGATATTGAGGAAAAAGTCCAGGTAGGGACAGCTGTGCAGTACAGAAGGGAATATGTTTGGGTGCTGTGGCAGGATCACGGTAAGAGAATTAATTTGACTAGAGTGAATATTTTGCCCACAAGCAGTAATTCAAGACAAGATCAGAAAGAAAGCCAGAATGCTGTGGTTAGGGACCCTGGAAGTCAGTTTAAAAGTTTTTAGAATTATTTTCTATGGGTATAGGAAAATTTTTTTAGGGTAGTGATGATGTGTTGTGTTTTAGGAAGATTGATAGGACACTGGGTATAGACTGAATCAACTAGGGGGATGTTGGATGTGAGGGTAGAAAGTACTGGGGGTGAGAACAAGCAGAGAGAAGGAAGCAAGCCCTCTTGTGTCTCTCAAAGGGCACTAATCCCATCACAGGGGCCCCACCATGACCGCATCCAAACCTAATCACCTCTCAAAGAGAGGTGGGAATTTGAGTGTCAACATATGAATTTGAATTTCAGCATATGAATTTGGAGGAAGGAGACACAGGCACTTGGTCCATGGCACTTAGAGACATGCTGGGTTCAAGGGTAGAGGGTACTGGAGGTAGAAACTCCACCAAGGAAAGCTTTGGCTTTCCAGAAAGACTGGAGAGAAAGAATCATCAGATTTTAGTGTCTGGATGGTTTTGGAGAACAAAAAGGAATCAAGGTGACTCTCCCCCAAGTTCTCAGCATGATGGTTTGGAAATAAGTAAAATGAAAGGAGTGTGGCTCAGGGGTGTGTGGCTCTGGGTGGACAGAGAGATCAGACAGAGAGTCTCTACGTTTCTATGAGCCTTCCATCAGACAGAGAAATTCAGACTTAGAATGTTCTACTGAGAAGTGAGGGAAAGCATGGGTGGCTTAAGAGACAGAAGGCAGGAAGCCCTGAAGAGGCCCATGGGGCAAGGAGATTTTAAAATGCATTCAGGGACACTGTGATGCCAGGCGGCTATAGAAGGAGGCCAGGTAGAACCAAGGACGCTAAACATCCAGTGGTTTGGCATCTCATGGGTGTTGGGTATTTTGAGTAAAGTCATCACGTAAGGGGAACATCTTCAGTGGAGTGAGCTACAACCTTTCTCCAGGTAGCCAGGACCCCAGGGCTACACGTGAAAGTCTCCTTCTGCCCATTGGGACCAGGCTGTTAAATAAGCAGTCTCCCGGTGAGAAGGTGCTATCAATTTTCTCCTACTTGATGCATACGATTTTAACTTATTCTATTTATGTTTCCCATTTCCCTCACAAGATGGGTAGTGTCCTGAGTCTGTGTTTTGCTCAATTTTTTATTTTTCTGTGATTTCTGGCACAATGCCTCACACGTGGTAATAGAAAATAGCTGTTGGAGTCCACATCTCCTTACTCCTGTAAAATAAGTGTGTGAGTCTGAAGATTGGGCAGGTGAAATGAGCTCAGCAAATTAAACCCCGGCCAGGCCCTCTCCTCCAGGGGGCCTGGGATCTGTGAACAGTCCGGAGGTCTAATCACAGCTGATGGGCCCTGAGTCCTCTATTGACCTCAGGATCAAATCCCAACAGCAGCTTTTACATCTCCAATTCCTGGATGCCCTTCTACGGGATATCCTTCGCACCCCAACTTTTTCCAAGCCTCTATTTAAAATTTCCAAATGCATGGTTTCCTAGACCTTCCAGTAAGGTCTTATAGAAAGTGGGTCCACACGGTCATGTCCTGGGAAGGAAAGGGCTTGGGACGCTGTGGGCTGGGGAGACAGAGGACCCACCTCCAGCTCCCGAACCTGCCATGAGATTTGACTCAATTTGGGGCAAGTCAGTTTCCTTCTTTAGGACTCAGTTTTGTCTTCTCAGAAATGGGTTTGACTCAATGCTTCCTGACCGTATGTGGTCACCTTGAGAGAAGTGTTCCTAAGTAATTCCCAGAGGTCAAAAAGATGTGGTAAGGATTGAGATGAAAAGAAATTAAAAATAATATTTTTTACAGGGTTTGTCACTCAGAAAATCATTTTCCGGCAGAGTCTCCCTCTCAGAAAGTTATTTTATTATGAAAATTTTCAATATCTAACAAAGCTAAAGTAATTATACCCATCTACATACTGCTTAGATTCTGTTTTTGATGTTTTCTGTGCTTGTTTTTTCACAAACCTTTCCATCTACGCATCTTCTAGCCAGTGAGAATTGTCTTTTGTTTATCTGACCCCTCTGGGCATAGGACTGTCCTCAGACACCACAGCATCTGTAGGGAAGTTTGGGAAAGTTGTCACTTAGGCACTGGGGCAAAGTGGAGTCAGCCAGCTGTAACTCATGCTGTCTTACAGTGTCCTCTGGGTTAGAAGTGAGATGTTCTTCTTGCAGTTTTCTGGGAGTAGAGAGTTTGCTAAAATAATGCATCAAGCTAATGATATGAAGTATTAAAATAGGAAGATTGAGTCAAACACACTCGCACACACAGAATTTGTGGTTCCAAAGAGGATGTCCATCAGAGCAGTTGCCAGCAGAGGTTACGGTCCAGTATTGCATCACATAAAGCGTTCTCAGGAATTTTTCATTTGGAATTCCCCTCAAAACTGCACATCTCACAAGAACCCTGGCTGTGTTGCTTCTGGCCGGGTCACGCGCTGATGAGATTCAGAGCCACCACTTTTCACAGCCTTCTCCCTCCCATCATCTCCCCTTCTTTCCAGCTCTGGCTCCAGTTCTCACTCCCCATGAGCTTGTGTGGGCTGAAGTAGCAAATGTGAATTCCCTGGGTTTACAGACAACTGCGAACAACAAGCTTCTCTCTCTCTGTGACACTGAGCCGCTCTCTGTCAAGTGCCTTTTGCCTTAGCCTCGTTTTACCTTGCTCCAGTTGTGATAAAAAATAAAAACATGAGATGCAGAGGAATCTAAAATCCTTGAAAAATTGGAAAAATACATGGGTATTATGATTATTTATTTATTTATTTATTTAGTAGAGAGTCTAACTGTGTTGCCCTGGACAGAGTGCCATGGTGTCATCATAGCTCACAGCAACTTCAAACTTTGGATCACAAGAGATAATCTTGCGTTAGCCTCCTGAGTAGCTGGGACGATAGGCACCAACCACAACACCTGGACGGTTTTTCTATTGTTAGTAGAGACAGGGTCTTGCTCTGGCTCAGGTTGGTCTTGATACTCCCCAACTCAAGCAATCCCCTTGCCTAAGCCACCCTTAGTGCTCGGATTATGGGCACAAGCCACCACGCCTGGCCTGGTATTATGATTTTTGATTATGTTTAAATAGAAGTTGTGAGGCAAAGAAAATAAAAGACTGAGAGGAAATGCATCAGTATCTTATAATAGCAGTGTTAGAATCACGGGTGAGTGATTCTTTCTTCTTCCTGTTTCCAAAATTGTTTATAATGTGATATCATCTTTATCCCCGCAAAAGTAATTAGAACAAAGCATCTGATGTTCTTATCACATGAGGACAAAAAAAAAAAAAAAAAAAAACCAGAAATCATTTGTGTTGTAGTTAGTTGGGGAAGGAAACAACCGGTCATTTGGGAGGGAGACTGAAAGGTCGCAGAGTTAAGCCTTCTTGTCTGACAGGAAGACAGACTGCTGAGATACACCTTCCGCACCCTAAGACCTTCCTCTACCTTGCCTCCTGAGTAACGGCTAGCATCTCTCAAATGTGGTGAGAACACGTGAATGTTGACAATCCTAGAAGATTTAGGTCACCGACGAGGTACAAGAGGCTGTCAGGAGGGTGGAGTAACGGGTAGCCTGGTGCTCTGTCCTCTGCACAGCGCCGGCTCCAAACGGGATCAGTGGACTCTCCCAGAATAGCGTCTGCAGCCTCCTCAGCTGGACACAGCTTATGCAGGCAGGAAGGTGGGAGGAGTGTGGAATGGCTAAAGACACAGGTTACACGGAGAGGCACAGAGGCCATGAAAACCAGGGAGGTCGCAGCCAGAGCGATGGTCAGAGGAGTCTCCCTGAGATTCTTTGGGTGTGCTTTCCAGTTCTGTGTTACCTGTTGTTTCACCACCTTCCCTGAACGGTTGAATTTACAACAGAATTTTACTTCTAGTTTAGGTTTTCTGCATTAAAGTTTTAGAAGTTGATAGTTGTAAAGAATGAATATCTTAAGGATCATTCCAAAAAAAAAAAAAAAAAGATTCCTGATGGTACAAAGATTTAGAAATGGAAGGAGCTGGCAGGGCATGCCATGGGGACAATCATCTGATTCATGCAGGCTTTGTGCACTTGATGCACAATGCGGAGCAATCTTTAAGGGAGGCCGTGTCTGCTGTGGAGGTCGGCATGTGTGTCTGCTCTGTGTGTGAGTGTTTCTGCTGTGTGTGTGTGCTGTGTGTGTGTCTGCTGTGTGTGTGTGTGTGCTGTGTGTGTGTGCTATGCGTGTGTGTGCTGTGCCTGTGTGTGTGCTGTGTATGTGTGCTGTGTGTGCTATGCGTGTGTCTGCTGTGCGTGTGTGTGTGCTGTGTGTGGTGTGTATGTGTCTACTGTGTGTGTATGCTGCTTGTGTGTGCTGTGTGTGTGTGCTGTGTGTGTGTCTGCTGTGTGTGTGCTGTGTGTGTGTGTCTGCTGTGTGTGTCTGCTGCGTGTGTGTCTGCTGTGTGTGTGTGTCTGCTGCGTGTGTGTGTCTGCTGTGTGTGTGTGCTGCGTGTGTGCTGCGTGTGTGTCTGCTGTGTGTGTGTGTGCTATGCGTGTGTCTGCTGTGCGTGTGTGCTGTGTGTGTATGTGCTGTGTGTGTGCTGCGTGTGTATCTGCTGTGCGTGTGTGTCTGCTGTGCGTCTGTGTGTGCTGCATGTGTGTCTGCTGTGTGTGTGTGTTCTGTGTGTCTGCTGCGTGTGTGTCTGCTGTGTGTGTGTGTGCTGTGTGTGTGTCTGCTGCGTGTGTGTCTGCTGTGCGTGTGTGTCTGCTGTGCGTGTGTGTGTGCTGTGTGTGCTGTGTATGTGTGTGTGTGTCTGCTATGTCTGTGTGTGTTTGCTGTCTGCTGTGTGTGTGTGTGTTTGTCTGCTATGTCTGTGTGTGTTTGCTGTCTTCTGTGTGTGTGTATGCTGCATGTGTGTCTGCTGTGTATGTGCTGTGTATGTGTGTGTTTGTCTGCTATGTCTGTGTGTTTGCTGTGTGCTGGGTGTGTGTGCTGGGTGTGTGTACTGTGTGTGCTCTGTGTGTGTGTGTCTGCTATGTTTTAAACAGCAATGCATGTGGCTGCTGGATGCTTAGACTGCCTATTTATGTGATGTGTACCAATATAGCCACATAATTAAAATCTTCAATTATCTTAGAAACATTTCTAGCAATGAGATGGACTGAGCTAGGGAAGGAAGAGATCTGCTTCCCTCCTCCCTCCTCTCACTAGCAATAAACACATTGAGAATGCTGCATAGAATATAAGAGCCACTACAACAAAACAGTTATGCCCATCCAAGGTTCGAAGAAAGGAAATATTGCCAGAAGTGTAAGTGGAGGCTGAGGCTGCATTAGCCCACAGAGGACGAGCAGGGAGCAGACCTGGTTTGGAGGCTGGGCCTGGATGCTCAACCTGCTGCATTTGCCACTGGAGACACAAGTGTGCCCCCACGTAAAGCCAAGGGTTTTGACATGCCCTGTGTTTCTTGACTTATGGATTAGAAAACCTTACTTCTGAGACTCACAAACAGTTTCAGGAAGCGTGTCTTCTCTGTAGACTTTCAGACAAAGCAAAAGAGTCACTCACAAGGTATGAAACCCACGGGTCTGAGCTCTGTGTTCACACGTGGCCTGAGTTTACACTTCCCGTGAAGTGTGAGAACCACCAGCTGTGACATCCACGGAAGAACTGATCTTGGTGCCATGGAAGCTCATGGTATCTTTGGCAGAAGAAAATCTGAAGCTGCTCAAGATGGTTTGTCACGACTTGGTTCCCAGGAAATCTCTCCAGAATGGATAACCACAACTGAGGATGAGAAACCCAATTAGAAATTTCAGTCCTTTGAGGAAAGAAACCAACCACGGGGAAGAGGTGGTGCCTCCAGCCAACCCCAAGACTGACCTCAAAAACACCATGCTCTGAAAGATGCTTACGGGCTTGTTTCAAATTATTAAAGAAAAGATATAATTAAAAATCATGATGAAACATAAGGACAGAGTTAAAACGATTTGAAAAAGAGCTAGATAGACTTGAGATGAGAAATACAAAATTTTGAAATTAAAAACTCAATGAATAGGGTAGAGTGCAGATTAAAATAGCAGAAAAACATAGTTTGGGCACAACTCAGTGGGTGGATGCTCTGCCTCAGTACGGTGATAAAACGACTGTCACAATAAAACAAGTGACACAAATTCTTTGGCTTCCCAGTGAATATGAAAGTTACGTTTAGACTATAGTCTATACATGTGCTATATAATTAGGTCTAAAAGAATATACATACTTTAATTCACAACTATTGCTGAAAAATGCTAATAAGTATCTGAGCCATCAGCAAGTCATAACCTTTCGCTAATGTGTATGACTGCTAACTGATCAGGGTGGGTGTTGCTGAAGGTCAGGATGGCTGTAGCAACTTCTTAAAATAAGACAGCAATGCAGTTTGCTCATTCAATGGACTCTCTTTCATAAACAGTTTCTCTGTTGCATGCAATGCTGTTTTGATGGCATTTTATCCACAGTAGAACCTCTTTGGAGATTGGAGTCAGTACTCTCAAACCCCGATGCTGCTTTATGAACTACATTTATGTAATACTCCACATACTTTGTTATCACTTCAACAATGTTCACAGCGTCTTCACAAGGAGCAGATTTAATCTCTAGAAACCACTTGCTTTGCTCATCCCTAAGAAGCAACTCCTCATCTGTTCAAGGTTTATCATGACATTGCAGTAATTCCCTCCCATCTTCACTTCTAATCCTAATTCTCTTGCTATTTCCACAACTGAAGTCTTGAATTGCTCCCAAACCCCAGAAGTTTGATGTTGATATTTTGACCTTCTCCCGTGAATCCTGAATGTTCTTAATGGCATTTAGAATGGTGAATCCTTTCCAGAAGATTGTTGATTTACTTTGCACAGCTGCATCAGAGGAATCACTGTCTATGCCAGTTATAACTTTATGAAATGCATTTCTTAATTAATGAGACTCAGGAGTTAAAATGAGTCTTTGAAGCATGGGTTGCAGAATGGATGTTATGTTAGCAGACATGAAAACTACTTTAATTTCCTGGAACATCTCCACCAGAGCTCTTGGGTGACCAGATACATTGTCCGTAAGCAGTCATATTTTCAAAGAAATCTTTTTTTCTGAGTAGTGGATCTCAATAATGGACCTAAAATGTTTAGTAAACCATGCTGCAGACAGACACACTGTCATCCAGATTTTATTGATCTCTTTGGATTGCACAGGAAGAGTAGATTTGACATAATTCTTAAGATCCCTGGGGTTTTTGGAATGGTGAATGAGCACTGCCTTCTACTTAAAGGCACAAGATGCATTAGCTCCTAACAAGAAGTTTAGCCTGTCCTGCGATGTTTTGAAGCCAGAAATGGGTTTCTCTTCTCTAGCTATGAAATTCCCGGGTGGCATTTTCTAATACAGTTTGAGGGCTGTTTTTATGGACAGTCTTGTGTTTGGCGGAGCCGTCTTCCTCAGTGACCTCCGCTGGACCTTCAGGATAACTTTCTGTAGCTTCTCCAAGCTTCACATTGCACTTCTCTGTTATGGAGACGGCTGCTTTTCTTAAACTTATGAAGCTACCTCTGCTAGCTTCAAACTTTTCTCCTGCAGCTTCCTTAACTTTTCAGCCTTCATAGAATTTAAGACAGTTAAGACTGGTTTTATCTTTTTTTAAACTTGATTTTTATTAAATCATGACTGTGTACATTTATGGGGTACAATGTGATGATTTGATATACAATGCGGAATGCTTAACTCAAACTGATTAACGTAGCCATTGCCTCACTTACTTATTTTTGTGGTAAGACATTTATACTATACTCCTAGTCGTCTTGAAATGTAGCCTTGCATAGTGCACATTAGGTGAGCTTTTTTGTCCAAACCACTAAACATCCTCCCTATCAACGATAATGCTGTTTTGCTTCCTAATTATTCATGAAGAACTTTGCCTTTGTTTACAAAACTTGGGTCTGTATTTGGCACAAGAGTCCAGCTTTCGGCCTCTTTCAGATTTCCACATGTCTTCCTCACTATGCTTAGTCATTTTCTGCTGTTGATTTAAAGTGAGAGACATGCAGCTCTTCCTTCCATTTCAACACTCAGAACATGCAGAATGTTCTCCTAAGTAAAGTATCACAAGAATGGAAAAGCAAGCATTCAATATACTCAATACTAACATGGAACTAGTAGAGGAACAACTACATGTCCACATAAGAAAAGAAAAAAATGTAATTAAACTCAAGTGGGAGGAGGAAGGAGGGTGGGGAGGGGGATTGGTGTGCTCAGTGCAGGGGCAGATGGCACACCTCCTGGGTGAAGAGCTCAACTATACCTTGGACTTTACCTAACAAATGCAAACAATGTAAAGGAATCACATGAACCCATACATTAATCTGAAATTTAAAAAAATAACTTTTTAAAATTAAAAAAAGAACGTATAGGGTTATTAATTGTCCTTATTTCATATTATTATGTATTAGCAAATGGGGAGAGGAGAGGAGGAGAGAGGAGGGAGCATCTGGTCAGTGGGGCAGTCAGAACACACACAACGTTTGTGGATTTAGTTCACCATCTTACATGGGTGAGATTTATGGCACCCTAGAACAGTCACTGGTGACAGTGAGAATCACCCATCTCACAACATATACAGCAATGCAAATGTAGGAAATAATCGTGAGAATGGACAATGGCCTCAGTGTGACGCAGAGACACAAGGTGAACACATGCTGTTTAAAAGATAGTGCAAGATAGTGCTGATAGACTCAGGGGACACAGGTTAAAAGCAAGATCTGCAAAATGCAATAAAGCAAAGTGCCCTTGTTTTACTCATTGTAAAACAAGGCATGCCTGTAATAATTGAAAGGTAAATGGTAAACTTTTTTTTTTTTTTTTTTTGAATTTATTTATTTTTTTATTGTAGAGAAGGGGCAGGGAAAGAAGGTGGGGGAAGAGGTGAGTGACAGGGTCGGGCCAGTGGCATGGTACCACATTGGCTGTATCTAGGTAGAGGCAGTTTCAGGCCGGGCCTTGCTGAGTCGTTGCTATGTGGAAGTAGCTCCATGGATCTACTTCTAGTCAGGCTTGGGAAGTTGCACTAGGCCTCAGGCACATGGCAGGGCCCAACAATTCCCTCCTTTTTTTTGTATGGCGATAAACATAGCCCCTGTCTTAGGTTGCCTGCTCTTGCAGTTTCAGTCTTACCCGTCATGGGGATACAAACATCAATGGTTTGGTCCCTGTCTTAGGTTGACTGAATGCAGAGTGATCTTACCC